>RCUC01131983.1:0-27631 GCA_003697995.1 Taxidea taxus jeffersonii | reverse complement strand
AAAAAAAAGTAATTCATCACTGTATATTACGATGACTTCTCTGATGGAGACTGAAATAGTGGATGATGATGTTAATTTCAGATCACACATGCCTAGTAATTCAAAGTCTTATGAAATGATAGCAGCACATACCTTACTGATTGGTTAAATTTTTAAGACATATGTGTTTTGTTCATTCATATAATCATTTCTAAATGTGGGAGAAGCACTGTCTGAACTACATTATGACACTGAGTATTATCTTGGTAAAAGAAAAGCAGATTTCAAATAAAACTGTCTCTAAAGGCACTGATGCCAAGGAAATTGCAATTTTTTAATATTTTTAATTGAGACTATGGAGATTAACTGGATAACTGGGTAGTGAACTCTTTTTGACTGGGGCTATGGAGCTGGATTGTACAGAGTTACATCCTGCTTTGGGGAGCTCATCTTCACAGTTCTTTTTAATAGTGGGGCTTCTCCGTTTGTACATCCAAATTCCTCCATCCCTTTCTTCCAAAGTTTTCATAAGTTGCGGTTTAGAAAAGTGACATTTCATTATGAGAGATTGCATCTTAGGGCACTAAGCTAGTACAACAAGATGACTTTCAAAGAACAAAAGGAATCAATATGCCTAATTATGTTTATTATTATTTTTTTTGTCCTTGCCAGATGCTTTAGAACACAGAAGCCCTCTTTAATTTGTTGATGCTTAGATTCATGATGTAGATAATCTTCATTAACATACTGATCAGTGCTCTCATGATTCCAAAACTTTTTCCTGATTGCTTGATAAGAATTCTCTTTTGAGAAGACCTCCAAGTTATTTCTATTTTATATAGGTATATAGAGTTAATATTATAGAATGAAAATAAGTTCAAGAATGAAAATATAGAATTAATATTGGGGAAATCCCCCTTAATGGTAGAAATGTTTTCAGTTTCATTTTTGTTAATATTAGAGAACCTTTTTCTTAAATGTCATCATGTGATACCAGCTCTGATATCATGGTACATGTTTAAATAATTCTATCTCTGGGTCCTGGTCTATACAATATCTTGATAAGGTTAAATGAGACTCAGTGAGCTAATGAGTTGGCAGTAGGATGGGGAATGTTCATACTGTTCTTAAATGGCTTCCTAATATTCAGTAGTAGGTATAAAAAGGCAGTGCACCCAATTTTGCAGCAAGAAGTCTTACAGAGTTGACTGAGTCAGGAAATCTAAGTTCTGAGTCTAATTCTGCTAGAATTTCCTCCTTCTGAAAGCTCTAGAGAAGAATCCTTTTGTGCCTCCTCTAGCTTCTGGTGGTTGCCAGCAATCCTTGGCATCCCTTAGCTAAAACTGAATCTCAGTGCTGACCTAAATTTAGCTCAATTATCTTTTTCGTAATATTTTTCTAGCGGTCGTGAGGGGGAGGGCGGCTGATTGTGGTGGGAGTGATGGGGTTAGTGCAGGTGATGGGACTTGTATTAGTTTTCTTGGGTGCCACAATTTAAAGCATTGCAAACTAGGAGTCTGAAAACAAAAGAAATCTACTCTCTCAAGTACCGGAGACCAGAAAAAAATAATTCATTACTGTATATTGTATTGGCTTCTCTGGTAGAGACCGAAATAGTGGGTGATGATGGGAATTTGAGATTATAAATGCTTAGCAATTCAAATGAAATCAAGGTCTTGGCAGGTCCATGGTTCCTCCTTCTGAAAGCTCTAGAGAGTAATCCTTTTGTGCCTCCTCTAGCTTCTATTGGTTGCCAGCAATCCTTGGCATCCCTTAGCTTGTAGATTCTTCACTTCATTCTCTGCCTCTTCACATGACCTTCTCCCTTGTGTGTCTGTGTTTCTGTGCTCAAATTTCCCTCTTCTTAAAAGGACATCAGTTGTTCTGGATCTAGAACTTGCCCTACTCCAGTATGACCTCATCTTGATTGCATCTGCAGAGACCCTGTTTTCCAATAAGGTCATGTTCCTGGGTTGCAAGTAGGTATGAACTGTGGGGAGGTATATTACTCAGCTCAGTACATGAGTCATGGTAATGGGTAGTGGTGGTAGTGGGGATGCAGTGAGGGTGGTGATGGTGGTCATCGTGTGATGTGGTGAGGTTGTTATCATGGTGATGATGTAGGGTTAGTGCTAAGGCAAGATGACCTCCTAAAAGTCAGTCATGATAGCTTTTTGGGTTGCATCATGGAGGACAAATATCCCCTATCACATTTGCATGGACAAAGTGAGTCAAGAGGATCTGGTTCCTTATAGACTCTCCTGAAGCCTGTCTTCTGCTTTGAGTTGAGGCATTTTACAGAAAACTGCCATAGAAAGGGGCAGTTGTAGCCACTCAGGTGTGACTAGCTCAGTTGTGTTTGGTTATGAGCACTTAAATAATGTCTGTGAGTAACTGTACTAGAAATTTGTGTTTGAGGGGAATTTAAAAAGATGAACAGACTTCACACCAAAGAAATAAGGTAATTAAAAGCAATCATGACCACACCCTACAGGAATGTCTTACAAGCATCTGCTGAGTGTCACAGCTCACTTGATGGCATCTTGGGATGCATGGTCTATTGCCTTCTCTTACTCCCACACGACTCACAAGGCAGAGTTCTCCCACATCCAGAAAAGGAGACTCTTGCTCTGTCCTACTCAGAGAACCGAGGATGTTTTACCTGCTCTGTGTGAGCTCTTCAGCTTGGGCTTCCATCTCACAGGATATGCACTCCGTTGTAGCAGAAGTGCTTATTGCACATTGATCCAGATTTGGCTGCAAACCTGTGAACTGTTCTTGGCACACGAGTTACTACGGAGTAACAAAGAATGGCCTATTGGCAATGCCTTAAAGGCTTTTTGAGAAGTGAGGGGAGGGAGAAGTTAGTTGTATCCACATGACACCAGTGCAGATGCTTCCGTCTCTCCAGGAATAGAGGCAGAGTTTTCGTCTATAAAGCAATTTCAGTTTCTTAGAGAGCAATAATGTTTAAGTATAAGGCCTACAGCTTCTAATCGAATTAGGAGAAAGGTAATAAAACCTTTAAAGAAAATATACATGATGCTTTTGTATTTCATGTTTGAGATCATTTTCTCTTTTTCTTTTAGTTCTGTTTTTTAAAATCTACACATAACTGACATGTTATATTAGTTTTAGATAAACAACAGAATGACTCAATATTTGCATGTATTGTGAAGTGATCACCACAGTAAGTCTGATTAGCATCCATTACCGCCTATAGTTACTGAGTTTTTCTTTTTTTTCTTTAAAGATTTTTATTTATTTATTTATTTGTTAGAAAGAGAGAGAGAGCGAGCACAGGCAGAGAGGCAGGCAGAGGCAGAGGGAGAAGCAGGCTCCCTGCCGAGTAAGGAGCCCGATGTGGAACTCGATCCCAGGACGCTGGGATCATGACCTGAGCTGAAGGCAGCCGCTTAACCAACTGAGCCACCCAGGCGTCCCGTTACCAAGTTTTTCTTATGATGAGAACTTTTAAGATCTACTCTTAGCAACTTTCATAAGTACGCAATAGTATTTTTAATTCTGTGTAGTCCCCTTGCTGTGTATTGCATTGTAAGACTTAATTATTTTATAATGGGAAGTTTATATCATTTGCTTATCTTTATGTATTTCACCCACCTCCAGCCCCCCACTTCTGCCAACTAAAAATCTGATCTCTCTATGAGATCTTTTGTTTTTTGTTTTTAGATTTCATATATAAGTGTGAACATACAGTATTTACCTTTCCCTGAATTCTTCACAAAACATAATGCCCTCGAGCTCCATCCGTGTTGTCGCAAATGGCAAGGTTTCCTTTTTTAATGGCTGAATAATATACCATTGCCTATATAGACCACGTCTTTCTTATCCATTCATCTATCAGTGGACACTTAGGTAGCTTCGTTGTCTGGGATATTGTAAATAATGCTGCAGTGAACATGGGGTGCGGATATCTTTTTGAGTTAGTGTTGGCTTGTCTTTTTCTTATTTCTCATAAAAATTTTATATGTTCTGTCCTCGCATGGTTTGGTGTCTCTACAGTTGTTTATGTTCTTCCCTAAAATTTGTCTTGTAAGAGTGATGTTTGCACTGTTGTATACTAAGAAGCCCCATTTCTGGAATTTTGCACAATATCTAGGCTGTGACTCGGTTGAGTAAAATGAATAATGTTTTTGCCCGCTTTTCTTAATTTGCATTTTCAGTGTCAAAACTCACTCTAGAATCCTGACGGGAGGACGTCTGATGGTCATGGCAGGTGATGAACTATGAGCCACACGCTTTCTCCCACAGCATGATCTGCTCCTCTTGCTGTTGTTCACCCACTAAACACCAAGTGAAATACCCTTATACTGTTTCCTGCTCTAGCTTCCAACAGAGTGCAAAGAAAAGACACCCCAAACGAGAAGGTGTTTGGAAAAGGACCGGAAACCCAAATCCCTTCAACAGTGGTGACATGAAGCTCAATCCTTGAAGGCTGGAATCCTAAGTGCTCAATCATGTTCAAAGAAGAACTTCAGAAAACGGGTCAACACTAATTTATAGCCAAAATTATACAGCATCCATTAAGTGCAGTCTATGGAAAATCACAAAGTAGTCCACTTTGCACATTTTTAAACACAGTGATAAGAATTCTGAGACCAATATTTTAATCTCTGGTGTTGCCTTTTTTGTTGAGGAGTATTCCTCATCTTCCCCTGGGTGGTCCTGGGCTGCACGGTAGTGTTGGCATGAATGCCACACATGTTTAGTTCTGGGGGAAATGAGAGCTGCTGAACACAATCTGATAAACTCCTTAAAAGGAGTTACATTTAAAAAAATATTTATTTATTTGACATAGAGAGAGAAATCACAAGTAGGCAGAGAGGCAGGCAGAGGGGGTGTGGAAAGCAGGTTCCTTGCTGAGCAGAGAGCCTGATTCGGGGCTCGATCCCAAGACCCTGAGATCATGACCTGAGCTGAAGGCAGAGGCTTTAACCCACTGCGTCACCCAGGCTCCCAAGGAGTTATATTTTTTCCCCCTAAAATTTCTCCTTCAAATAAAATCAAGTTAGTCAATGGAATTTATCCTTAGAATAAATGAAAATTTGTGCCAGCAGATATTTTAAAAAATTCCTTTAAATTTGGTTGCCAATGTGGTGATAGCCATTTCTTTTCCCTTGGTTGGATTTATGCAGGATGTGTCTTTTGTGAGCCTTATTGCCATGTCTGGATCAGTAAAGCCGCAGAGGTGTTTTGGCATTTGACCAAATAATTGCAAATTGTCCCAGTTATCCAACTTGAGGATTCATTTCTTTTCCAGCTAATGACAGATTAAGTGGGATTTTCAGGGAAAGCACTAACACCGATTGAAAGCCTGTTGCTGTGTGAGTCCTGGGAACTTACCAGGAGCTGCTTCTGCCCATCCCTCTGTTTTTCGGGAAGCATAGGCTCCCTGATGCTTCATCTTTCCTCGGCTATTGCCTGAGAGAGGTTTTTATGAATGCCAGTGGAAATGCCCTCTGTACAGAGTCACTCTTCTGGGAGCTGGGAGCTAGGGGAGGTTGGCCATGGCAGACTCTCATTTGTTGCCCTTGACTGCTGTGTTGGTTTCTAGGTGTCTTTATGCCTTAGCAAAGACTTACTTTTTTTTTTTTTTTTTTTTTAATGAGAATACCAGGTAGGACATTTCTTCTTCAATGGCTCATTGTTAACTGCCGTTTACCATTAAACCATTCCTTTGCTTCCAACCCTCCCCTGAAAAAGATTTCTGTCAAGGACAAAGGCAACACAGTGAATTCCTGAATCACTTGCCATGACTTTTGGATTCCTGATCTTTGGGAGAACCTAAGCGAGAACAGCATCAGCTCAAGTAAAATATGTTTTGTGGCAAAAATGGAAATTGTTATTGCATACTTTGGAGTTGCCATTATGCTTTTGAAATGTACTATGAGAGTAATATATGTTAATTACCAAAAATTACAAAGTGCAGACAAGCAAAAACATAATCTTTAAAATCTGATTCACCAGAAAAAAAAAGATTATTGTTAAAATAGTGAGATAATGCTTTCCAGATACTTTTCTTTTTTCTTACTTCCTTCATTTCTTTTTTTCTTTTTGTTTTTTTGTGGTTTCCCCCCACCCCCAGGCCTTGGATGGGGTGTATGCATATGTGTGTGTATTTGAGTGCATACTAGTATGGTTTTTCATAGAGAGTATTATTTTGTACTGACTGCTCTAAAACCTACTTCCTGTTTTAAAGGGGGCAGGAGAGATAGAGTGTTGTCACAGAGAATATGCTAGAATGGATGACCAGGGAAATCCTTTTTTGATGAGTGGCATTTATGGTGAGCTATTAAGGTTGAGATTTCTTGTCATGCTATGAATACATAGAACAACATTGTGGGGGTGGGGAGGGTTGCCTGGGTAGAACACTGGGTTAACTGTCGAAATCTTGGCTTCACCTTAGGTTGTAATCTCAGGGTCATGAGATTGAGCCCCATCCCGGCTCCGTGATGAATATGGAGTCTGCCTGAGTTTTTCTGTCCCTCTCCTTCTGCCCCCTCCCTGCCCCCACACATGCTCTCGCTCTCTCTCAAATAAATAAATAAATCTTAAGACAAAAAGAGCAGCATTACAGGTAAAAATAATAACAGAGGTCTTCCTGTGGGGAAGAGAGCTTAGCTTTCTCTTGGATCTGAAAGAACGTGGGTGGAAGCCCAGAGGAAACCGGGATGGCAGGATACAACACTGGCAGGGTGCAAATCACCCAGGCACCTTCTAGGCCTGCTTTATTTAACCTGATACATTGTGACTGTCTTTTCACAGTCAATATTCTCAAGGCAGTAGAATGTGGACATTGAAGAGCCTGGGCACTGAAGTCCGATAAATCTGTTGTGTAAACTTAGTCAAGCTAATTAAGGTCTCCAAGTCTTAATTTAATCTTTAAAATGGAGGTTCTTTTAGGCAGTACCTGATGGGGTCACTGGGAGGAAAAGTCAGATATATGTATAAAGCAGTGAAGAGCCTGCCACTATCTTTAATCACTTTTATGGTTGAATTTATTCAGGGTGCATTGACAGAGTAACCATAGGCTTGCTCAAGAAAGGTTATTCAGCAGGAGCTATAATGGAGCTTCAAATAACAAAGCAGTGAAACCTGCAATTGTCTTCGTCACAACCTTTAGAATAATGTGCTGTGGTGTTCCATTGGCCGGTGTCCTCACACAGAGCAAAGTGCTGCTATTGGCTTTGCACATAATAAGGGCAGAACCATGGCCTTTCCTGCTCTTTCTTACCTACCACTTTACTCAGCACTTCTGAAGTAGAAGATAGCCAGTGAATCCATATTGAATATACGATACGGTGTCGCAGCCACTGTGAACCTCATCTTCTCCTTTTCCAGAAAAAAGACCATACTTTTACTCCAAGGAAGACTGTGTATATCAAAAAATCAAAACATGCTTTATAATGTGCACAATTTGCTGTGACTTTTAAAAGGAGGATGGAAATCTGTAAGATTATATAATTCCAAGAAAAGCATTCCATACGTCAGAGCAGATGTGGCAGATAAGCCCACTGGTCCAGCCATGCATTCTATCTAAGGCGGCATCCATAATGACGTCCCCTTCTGAGGTGCCACATTAACTCCTAAATATATCAGAGTTCACCTCTGTGCAATGCATCCATAGTTATTGACCTATTAATGGTGATTTTTTTCTGGTTTGTAAAATATAGGTATTTACATATTCTCATTTGCATTTCTATAATGAACATGTAGTGCCTTTGTAATGAGAAGCATAAAATTTAAAAAGCACTTCAGAAAGAATACTTTTCACTTTTTTTTTTCACAGAACTCTTCCTGCACCTTCATGTTCCTATCTAGTGTTTTCAACTGCAGGGACCATATGCCTTTTAGATTTTAGATTTTTTAAAATAAAATCCATGTTCTTTTAGATTTTTTTTAACATAAAATCCACCAGGTCTTTCAAATACTGACATCCTCACACTGATGTGGATTTCAGTTGGGTACAGGATGGGGTCATTTCAGAATATGCAGTTTGCTCTCAAGAGACTTGAATTTTGTTTTTTTCGCTTTGGTCATTTCACTCACTATCAATTCTTGGGTTTTATCATTTGTCAGATTGGGAAAAGCATGCTTCCCTTTTGTAATTTATAGGTTATCTGATGATTCAAATTAGATATGAAAGTACTCTTAAGCTATCAACACAAAAACCAGCTGCTATTCTTTCTTATGGTTCATTATTGTAGCATCCTGTGAAGGCCCCAGGCTTAATTTTTATCTAAGATCACTTGGGCAAATATTTTACACTGGGATAATTTATACTTTATTAAAAACAGTTTCCTCTTCATTAATGGACTCTTCTCTTTGGAAATTAGATATTAAAATTTACGATTTCTGTGGCAATGCTGGGATGTGAACTGCACCACTCCTTCATAAAGAGGTTTTTCTTCGTACTTTAAGCATCAGTCAGTCTTGGAGATCTTCATTTTTCCATTGTCAGACCAGCAAGTGCTCATTTTAGGTTAGGCTGGGCCTGATGCTTAGTGCTGAATATAGAAGCATTTTCTCTACTCACGGTTGGTCAGCTGGTTTGGAGAGGTGGGATCCTTTGCCACGACAAACCTACAGAAGAACATGGTGACCAGAAAGGAAACGTGCTGGCCGTTGGGTAGTTAGGAATTAACCTTTTGAAGTTTTCTTTAAATCAATAAGCTAGACAACTTCTAGATACTTCTTTCTCTCATTTTCTACCAAAACACACAATATCAAATAATATTTGAAAACACCTTTGGTGCTCAGCTATGGAAATTTGACTCAGTACTGGGGTATGAAGTATTAGATACTATTAAATATGGAGTGTTGGCTTATCATACCAGTAGATGAGTCAGGAGGGACTATTTGGTTGGCTACCTCGTGGGACACCCACTATTCTTATGGCACCTGGAATTTATCTAGTATCTCTGAGATTCGTGAGAGCTTCCCAGATGAGAGCACGATTATTCCTTCACTGTGCAAAGGAGAGTGGAAAGAAGTATGGTAACTGCTCTTTACATTCAGGTCATCAGAGGAGCTTTGTAAAATCAGGGAATGCTTATTCGTCTGCTCTCAGGGGAAATTTTTGTCTCCCTCTACTTAAGTGATGCCCTGTAGAAGCGTAACTTAAGCCATATATGCGACTTAGTGTTTTCCAGTAGCCATATTAGAAAAGCAAAAAAAACCAGGTGGAATTAATTTTAATAATGTATCTAATTTAGCACACTAGATCTAGTATATTATTTCAGCATGTAACTACTAAATAGTAATGGAATATTTTACTTTTTCGTGTATGTACCAAATATCAAAATCTGGTATTTAATTACAGCAAATCTCAACCTGGGTTATTCTCATTTCAAGTTCTTACTAGCCACAGGTGGCTCATGGCTACCATATTGGACAATACAGGTTTAGTTTATTCGTTACCAACCTGGCCTATAGTAGAAAATGCCATTTCCATGTAACAGCTTTTTCTTCTCAATAAGTAATGATTGGGCATCTATTATTGTACTCTTCCCTGTGCTTTGTTTAAGTGACCACATAACAAATTTCAGTCAATGACTCAGATTCTGAGAAGATAATAATAAGTAATCTAAAATAAAATGAAGTTTCTAATACACACAATGGAATATTACTCAGCCATCAGAAAGGATGAATACCCAACTTTTGCATCAACGTGGATGGAAGTGGAGATTATGTTAAGTGAAATAAGTCAAGCATAGAAAGTCAATTATCATATGGTTTCACTTATTTGGGGACATAAGAAATAGCATGGAGGACATTAGGAGAAGGAAGGGAAAAATGAAGGGGAGAAATCCGAGGGGGAGACGAATCACGAGAGATTATGGACTCTGGGAAACAAACAGTGGGTTTTAGAAGGGAGGGGGAATAGGGGAATGGGTGAACCTGGTGATGGATATTAAGGAGGACACAAATTGCATGGAGCACAAACGATGAATCATGGAACACTACATCAAAAACTAATGATGAAGACTGATCAACATTCTAAGGGTTTTATATCCTTTTTATTTTTTTTAAATATTTATTTATTTATTTATTTGACAGATCACAAGTAGGCAGAGAGGCAGGCAGAGAGAGAGAGAGGGAAGCAGGCTCTCCGCTGAGCAGAGAGCCTGATGCAGGGCTCCATCCCAAGGCCCTGAGATGATGACCTGAGCCGAAGGCAGAGGTTTAACCCACTGAGCCACCCAGGTGCCCCTCCTTTTTAAAGCTTAATTTTCACAGGGGTGCCTGGATGGCTCAGTCGGTTAAGCATCTGCCTTTGGCTCAGGTCAAGATCCCTGGAATCGAGCACCACCTTAGGCTCCCTGCTCAGCGAGGAGCCTGCTTCTCCCTCTCCCTCTGCTGCTGCCCCTGCTCTCTCTCTCTGTAAAAAAACAACAAAAAAACCCCAAAAAACCCAAAACAAAAAACTTAATTTTCACAACAAATGTCACCAAGAAGGCCATTTAATGGATGAGGAACTTGAAGCACAGTGATATTAGAAAATGGACCACATCACCCAACCCTAACACTTACGTAATCTCATTTAGTTTACACTGTTCCAACATCAGTCAATACCAGGGCTCAAAATATAAATAACTAGTCGTGGGTTATAAACACATACCTGGATTAATGGAAAAGCTTGATTGCATGGTGTCTGATTTTAGCCAGGTTAGACTGAAATTAAATTAAGTGTACTTAAAGCATTTAACTTACTCAAGAACCAATTCAGATGCCACTTTCTGTAAAGAATGCTACTTCAAGCCCCTCATTTGGAATTCATCTCTCCTTCCTCTGATCTCCCCAAATAATTTACACATTTCGTGGTGCACAATAACCTCCTGCTTTGGTTGTAGTTATAGATGAATATTTTTATCTTTCTTCTCCAGCCACTGTAAGTGCCTTATACAAAGTAGATGCTCAAAATATGTATCAAATGGATGAGCTAAATGGTTAGGTGAAGAGATAAGTGAATGAACAAATGAATTCATCAATTAATGAATAAAAACATTCTTGTCCCCTTTAAACTAAGAAAACTGTTTTGTATAAATTACCTTTAGAGTGGATAAAACCCTCTGATTATGATGCAATAGTTATTGTAAGGGGGGGGGGCTGTTGTGTTAGAACTCAAATCGTCCTCTAGGTAAGATACTGAAGATTATTATTATGCATGGACTGGTTTATTATCTACCACATATAGGCAGTTTGTCTTTGATTTCACTGAGCTAGCATCACACATTTTAGAAAACATCTTTTCCCCTGATACCCCTCCTCCACTCCAAGCTGTCCAGCAACAGGGAGGGGACTGTGAGTTTTAGACACTGCAGAAATCATGAGCCTTCAGGGGCACCTAGGTGGCTCAGTCATTGTACGTCTGCCTTTGGCTCTGGTTATGATCCAAGGGTCCTGGGATCGAGCCCCACAACAGGGTCCCTGCTCAGCGGGAAGCCTGCTTCTTCCTCTCCCACTCTCCCTGCTTGTGTTCCCTCTCTTGCTGTCTCTCTCTCCTTGTCAAATAAATAAAATCTTAAACAAAAAAATCATGAGCCTCCAGCAGGAACATCTGTGGCCATAGCTGGTAGCTTGCAGGGGACATGGACACTGTTTACCCTTTTCACATGTTTTAGAGGAAAAACTGTACAGTGATGAATTTCAGCCCAAGGGAAGACCTTGAGTTGATCTTCAAGGAGAACTTTTATTGGAAGGCCCATTATCTTTGTCCTCCAAAGGCATGTGCCGTACTCTGGAAACAAAGTGGGTGCTGTGGCTTGGCCTGAGTGGGGAAAAAAAAATTGTTCTGTCACACTCAGGTGTACTTTGGAAACCTTTGGTATGTTTAGGAAGTAGCTGTGTAAAAGTGTGGGCTACCCCCCACCCCCATGAAAGTAGACTGAAAAACCCTCCCCCCTCCCTCCCTCCCTTCCTTACTATTTATCTATGTATATATTCCCCATTTATTTCCAGAAAGGATTTAAACTTGTCTATACATATATTGTATCTGGAATATTTCTTGTAGATCAGGGGTTAGAATTTCCCAGTACATTGATTTAAAGAGTTGCAGATTCATCTGATGTGAATTCAGCTAAGATATTGTTCTTTTGGGGTTTTCCTCTAGTATATGGACAGAGTAAAACACCAATGTAAATTTGTGACAGCATTTCGGAGTTCTCAGAATAGGCACTTAATCATCTACTTTTTGATTACATACAAAAGAAATGCAAGACCATTTCCCCCCTGTTATCTTATTTTCTAGATTTATCTGTTTAAAAATGATCTTTCAGGGGCACCTGGGTGGCTCAGTTGTTAAATGTCTGCCTCAAGGTTCTGGGATTCAGGGCCGCATCACCTCCCTGCTTGGGGGGGGAAGCCTGCTTCACCCTCTCTCACAGTGTCACTCTGTGTCAAATAAATAAAATATTTAAAAAGATCTTTCATATGTTCTGTTTTAGTATTTAGTAATGGATCATAAAGGTAAACCTTTGTAATGATTGCATTACTTGTAACTATGGCATGTGTCTACAGTGAAGTTATTTTAAATTCAGTCAAAGGAAGGTGCTTAGTTAAGGCAAACAAGGACTTGCTAATAGAGTTGTATTCTTTTATTTTACTAATGAAGTTGTATTAATATTTTCCCTAGCATTTTACCTGCTGCACATGGTTTCCTTGACTTTGCTCATGCCTCTGTATTGCTCATACAGGCATCTCTCTGACCAAGAACGGTGAATGGAATCATTGTATTTTCCTGTTAAGCAAGATTTCGAGTGCATCTGCTACTTAACAGCCCATTGCATTTTGATTTATTTTACCCCATTAGCTATTATATCACAACTAAAAAATGATGATTTGGTTAAATTATATTGGATAGGCCTGCTGTTCCTATAGTTTTTTGGGGGAGTAAATAAGATGTTAATTTGTTCTTCATTCAGTAGTGACCTGTTGAAGCCCTGCAAGGGTTAGCTGAGAGTTGGTGTGGAAAGGCTCGGCCTGGAACTTTAGATGTATGGGACTATGGAGTGGGCCCCAAGTTAGTAGAGGATGTAGGATTGTGTGTGAGCTTTGAAAGACAGATGAGCATTTGCCTCACAGCCAGGCATTGACATGGATTTGTCTCTTAGAGTTTTGTGAAGGCAGAATGGTAACGCTGCTGTTTTCAAAACTCTGCTCCCCAGACTAAGTTCTGCGGTGGCAGCTCTGGTCACTGAGGTGAGTCTCATTTTCCTATCTCGCTCCTAGGTCTTTCGGTTGCCTTGGTTCTGGTTTCCTAAATGCTTCCCAAAGGCTTAGGCGCTAGACAGGAAAATGAGACTCACCTGAGTAACCAGAGGCTCTCCACAGAACTGAGTCTGAGGAGCGGAGTTTGAAGAAGCAGCGACCGAGGTAGATGTAGCACACAGGGCAGCATAGAGCTGTGTTCCTCTTCACCAGGGCCACCTTCGAAGGGTCCCTTCTCGATTTGCTTATCTGGGATCACTGCTGCTGGCCACACCAAAGACATTAAATATATGAAAAATTAAATGACAGTAGAAATAACATTACAGGACATGCCTCAAGGTGGAATGAGTATAAAACTCCAGATGATGGTGGAAGTTAATTATGCAGGCGCTCAGAAGACACAGATGTTTTATGGCCCGAGGTCTAGAGGACGCCATTATGAGAATGGAGGCTTTGACTTGGCTTCTGAAGACTTGTGCACAGAGTATCCTGGGAAAAAGGAGGGTTGTAAGAGAGATGAGATCCTACTTATCAGCTGTGTCATCTGCCACTTGTTTGGCCAGACTGGAAATCTTAATGTCACCGCTCCTCAACCCTGGCACCCTATAACCAAAAAGAAGATAGACTCACCCCATTGACCGACTTTCTGAAGGATCACTGGCATTGATTCCTGATGCTTTGCTTCTCCCACCACCAGGATTCCTCCCTCTAGTATTACTCTCCCCGACCACTGATCATTGGATCACTCAGGCTCAAAACACCTCATTCTCTGGTTTTAAAAATACTTTATGAGCATAGTTTGTTGTGAACTTTTCAAAATTTTCTCCTCCAAATAACACATGCATGTCCAATCCAGAAACTTTTGAAATCGGTTTAAACAAAATGAAATTCAAAGAATCTGTAATTATGCCAACTCAAAAATGCTAACTACAGTGATTATTTTTACATATACTTCCATATTTATAATATTATGAGTAATATTACTACATCGGTAAGTAGACATTCATCCTGTTTCATGAACTGTGAGCTCACTCATTTCTAATCTGTTTTATCCACTTGGTGTTTTGTGAACATGTGTACTTCAGTAACACCCTTTGTTTCAAGGATAGTTTAGAAACATATATTTCCTGGTCAGATGGTATGCACATTTTTAATCCCATTAGTATGTGTTACCAAATTGCCTTGAGAATATTTATTTATATCAGTTTACGTCAAATGAGAATACAAGCATACGTCATTTCAGTGTGGCTTTGTAGATACTGCGTGTCTTACAAATTGAAGGTTCGAGACTTTGGTGGAGGAAGTACCTGCAGATGGGCTGGAAATAGCAAGATAATGAGAATTAGAAGTGGAGCCTGAAGATGAGGCTGAATTTTGGGGAACTCACGATAAAATCCTAACAGATGAGGAATTACTTTTTATGGATGAGCAATGGGAGTGGTTTCTTGAGGTGGAATCTTCTCCTGGTGAAGGTGCCTTGACGATTGTTGGAATAATTTAGAATTTTGCACAAATATATTTAAATATTTAGAATATTGCACAAATAATAAAGCAGCAGCTCCAATTTTGAAAGAACTGAGAGGATTGACCCCAATTTTGGAAGTTCTGCTGTGAGCAAAATGCTGTCAAATAGTAGTCCCATGCTATAGACAAATTGTTTGTGAAAGGAAGAGTCAGTTGACATACAAATTTCATTGTTGTATTGTTTTTAGCAATTGCCACTCCACCCTCTCCAGTCCCTGATTATTCAAATATATAGTTATATTTTTGCCTATTATGTTTATGATTGTATTTTTCATATATAAGGTGGAGTGGCAATTGCTTAAAATTGCTGGCCACCGCCCTGATTGGTCCGCCATCAACATGGAGTCACGACCTTCCACCAGCAAAAAGATTAGGAATCACTGAAAGCTCAGATGATAGTTTGCATTTTTAAGTAATACAGTATTTTAAAATTAAGATAATGTATGTTATTTTTCCAGACATAATGCTGTTGCATACTTAATGCTACAGTGTAGTATATACATCACCTTTTTATGCACTGGTTTTTTGGTTTATGAAATCAAAAAATTGATTTCACTTGCTTTATTGCATACTGACTTTATTGTGGTGGCATGTAACAAAACCTCATCTCTGAGCTATGCTTAAATTTGGGAGTGTTCCTTCTTGGACTTTTTTTTTTTTTTAAGATTTTATTTATTTATTTGACAGGCAGAGATCACAAGTAGGCAGAGAGGCAGGCAGAGAGACAGAAAGGAGGAAGCAGGCCGCCTGCGGAGCAGAGAGCCCGATGCGGGACTTGATCCCAGGACCCTGAGATCATGACCTGAGCTGAAGGCAGAGGCTTAACCCACTGAGCCACCCTGGCGCCCCCTTCTTGGACTTTTTGATGGACACTTGTCATTAAGTAAAATAAAGGCCTTGCTACTTTGTTGAGAGGAAAATGGAATTTAATTATATCATACTAATTTCTACTAACCTAATTGCTAATTAGGTTAATTTTTTAGGTTTAATTTTTTCCTTATGTTTATCTTTTCTATTTTATAGTTTCTTAATTCTGATTTGTTTAGTCGTATTTGCCCATATTGTTTTGAAAATAACTACTTTCTTAACTGGTTTGATATGTATCTATATTAAGATATTAAGGTTATATATATATATATGTATATATATATATCAAATATCAGTCTTTTTTCCTTTATGATTTCTGACCTCCCAGCAAAGACCTTCTCTAATCCCTAATTATTCAAGTATATAGTTATATTTTTGGCTACTATGTTTATGATTGTATTTTTTATATTTAAGTTTTAGTCTGTCTTAAATTATTTTTGATGAGAGCAAAAGAGCCAGTATACAGTTTTGACTGTTTATAGACATCTAATCTGTTTTACTGTTCTGCTTATTCCTTGTAACATTAAGATGAATTTTCAGTATCCACTAGTACACATCAATAAAGAATTTTTCAAAAATAATTAAAAATAATCTGGCTATTTTTCTTTTCCATATGAAACTTAGACTTATTTGTTGAAACTTCAGTATAAATTCTAGTAGAAGTTTGGAGATGATAGCTATATGAATTTGACAAATGAGTCTTTTGTAATATTTCTTACCTTATAGTAACATTTGTTACTCTGTATATCCAGGTGTTTTCTGCCCTTTAGTGAAATGTTGTACTTTCCTTCATATAAGAAACCCCTGTGGAATATATTCTTAAGTGTTTGCATTTTGTCCTTGCCTCATTTCTAGATTTAATGGAATACCATGAGTATTAAGCTATTTAAAGTATATTAAGAAAAATGTTTACTATTGCTATTTTACTGGGCATTTTTAATTAGGAATAAATGTTGAAATATTTTAAAGACTTTTTGTCATCTGAGATTTCCCCCCCTTTTTTTTTTAAGATTTTATTTATTTATTAGTTAGAGAGAGAGCGAGCACAGGCAGACAGAGTGGCAGGCAGAGGCAGAGGGAGGAGCAGGCTCCCTGCTGAGCACAGAGCCCAATGTGGGACTCCATCCCAGGACGCTGGGATCATGACCTGAGCCCAAGGCAGCTGCTTAACCAACTGAGCCACCCAGGCATCCCTCCCCTCTTTTTTGATGTAGTTCTGTCAGGGTTTAAATTTAGAATATCTTACATTGACGCCTGGATTTTTTGAACAGATCTTTGCAGTGTTATGGTGTTTAGTATTATTATGTGATTCTTACTAATTTAATATTTAAGATTTTGTATTTATATCTCTAGGCTTCTGTTGTTTTCTGTCTTTTGAGGGCTTAGTCTTTGATAATAGTCTGTCGGATTCTTGACCTATTTGCAAACCATCCCATTTTTCTTAGGGCTCTAGAAGGTAAGATGTTTGAAAGAATTTACTCACAAGCTAGTTTTGAAATGGAAGTCCTTAGAAAATATTTTTAAATGTCCAAATTATTTACAAAGTTATAGAATGTTTTGGTTGTGCTTAAAAATAACCTCAGGGCCAGTGGGGGGGGGAGGGAGATTCTCTGGGAGTAATATAAATTTTGCCTTTTTTATTTTTATACATTGACATATTCCATAATAAAAAGTATCTACAAATTAGGTAGCCTGCAAAATGTTTTCAGTGGTTTCTGGCTTATTCAGGTTTTCTAATGCCTCTAGTTGTTTTGGTAATTTACATTTGATTAGGGAATGGCATGAGATTTTAATATTGAAAGTGTGGTTTTATCAAGTTTCCCATATCAGACATAGTCCCATTCTATTTTATCTCTTTCAGTTAGATTATAAACTTGGCTCTTTAAAGTCATCTCTGTAAAGTATACCTCTGATCCTGTTACCCATCTGTGGGTAACCCCTGTACATCCTTGATCAAATTCAGAATTTCCTGTGGGGCAGGCAACAGGGCCTTCGTATACTGACCCCAGCCTGCCTATCAAACCACAGCTCCAGCCTGATGTCCCACACTGCCAAGAGACACATGGAACATGTTGTCTCCCCTAAAAGCACCCTATTAATTCTCCAAGACAACCTCCCCCTCCCACCTCCACTATAGAATGCCATTTCTTTTAAGCCTTCTACAAACTATTCTTGTCTCCATCTCCTGTCTCTACTTTGTATCACATTCTCCTTTTTGCTGAAACTGCAGGGTCTCCTTTATTATACTGTATTGGGTTTGCATAGAAACTCTCTTTTTTTTTTTTCCTCCACCCACTCTGCCAGCAGAGACCCTGGTACCCAGGCATGGGGAGAATAGTTTTGGGGGAGGTGTGCTATGGAACAGTTTGTGTGTTAGGCTGGCTGGTATGTTCTGTGTGTCCAGCCCTGAGGTTGCTCATTGAATGTTTGCTGGGTGAATGCCAAGTGGATGGAGTGGGCCTGGCATATCCAGGTCATCTGGAGCCCAGTGGGGTGGACCCCAGCAGGATTAGTGGAGAGAAGTAGTGGGAGACAACTTTGGATCACGTTGTCATTCACAGTTTATCAGTGGGAGTGAGCCCTGGAAACAAAGAACGTGTATATGGGCTGTATGGATAGGATAAACGATGGCAATCACTCTGTCATCATTTTCTTCAGTGCGCTTTCACCAAAATGACTATTGGGAAAGAATTAGAAGGACCGTTGTCTGAACTCTAAAGCTGTTTAGACATAGAACATTTACTAGACTGAAGTTTTCTTCCTTTTGCCTTTGGGTGAGCTGATTGTGGTTTTCCCTAGAAATAAAGTCTATTTTACAAGTTCTCTTGTAAGTTGTTTGGATTTATTATAAGCATAAGCTGCACCGACGAGCGTTATTTGGATGGAAGGAAACCCAGTAAAGCCCAGTCCCAGTGGTTAACTCTGCTTAGCGAGTGCAGATTTTCCATCATGGAAGATCGTTTGTAGGCTTTTGACTGTCATTCAAAAGTCATATTTTGTCAAGGCTTTGGTTCTTTTTTCTAGTTTGTTCATTTGCCTCTTGGTTTACTGGTATTATTTGGATGAAAGCAGTCCTGTGATTGGAGGAAGATGGTCAGAAACCGTAACAATGTTTAGAGATCTTTATTTGCATGGATTATCTATTAAATAGTTACTATTCTGTAATTTCTTGTTTGTGTGTATTGGGCGTGAGGGAAGAAGATACGTGTGACATTTGCATATGACATAGTTACAGGTGATAGAGAAAATAGGGGCCTAAAGAGGGGGAAAAGATTCCACATTTGATTTTGGATTTTGCTTTCATTATATCTAGTGCTCTGTGTGGCTGATTCATAGCTATTGCAGAAACTCATCATTTGACTACTGTAAGGTTTCTTCCCCACTGTTGTGTGGGCCCCAAAGAGCTTCCCAAATAAATTGCATGTAGTTATTTTCACTGACTATATCAGCAACTATCAAAATGATTAAAGAGCTGTTTGAAGATCCAGTGGCCTATCTTGGGAAGATGAGGCAGGTGCTGGATGACTGCCTGCAGGGCATGATGTAGATCTCAGGAATTTCAGGCACAAGGTACAAGGTATCTTTGGTCTAGTCTGATTGTCTTTAGTATGCATAAAACAGTATAGAATGTGTGAAAAATGCTCAGGGAGCAGAATTCCAATTGGCTCTATGTAGTCCAAAAGCGAGAGAATGAATTAAGGATTTCTGTGTTTCTAGAACCTTACATAGTGCGTGGTGTTACATGGGTAAGCAATAGATGTGTACGGAATTAGATTTGATTCTGAATAATTGATTACAATGTCATACTCCAAGGAAATTTGTACGGGCTGACATACAGAGGTTGTGCTTGGAGATATGAAGTGCACGTTGGAATTAATTATTCTGGTCTTTTGGAGGGAAGTACTTTCTCTTGTCAGTTGAGTTGACTGGTGCAAAAGCACCTTCTGGATTTGAATTAGCTGGATCATTCTTGACTTTCCTCAAGCCTTTAAACTGGTGGAAGCTTTAATGGATATTAATTAGTGTGAATGCCTTTCATTCTTAGAGGGTCCTTTTTTTTTTTTCCTTTTTCTTTTTTTCTAAAGAGAAATCTATCTTGATTGATGTATGGATTCCTCTGTTTAATGTTTTATTGTTTTTGAAGAAAGGGGCTTTGATTTCCTGCCAGAGAGCTTTCATAAAAGGACCTTAGCCTGCTGAGCCCTGATTAAACACCAGGGAGAAATGATGATTCTTTTGTATAGCTCTCTCCTGAAAGGTGAGAAGGCCAACATTATAATGACTCTAGGAGATACTGCTGAAGGACCACATTCAGCTACAGAAAAAACCAACCATTGCATAAGCAGCAGTAGGATTGGGATGCAAATGCCATTTTCTGCTATTTTATGAATGCTTCAAAAGATCTGTAGAAGAAGGGGTCATAATGATCTCTCTGTGAGAGAATATGGGGTTAGTTTTATATATTGCTGTAGAGTATTGACCTACATAGCTGAGAACTCTTTATAAAGTAAAATAGATTTTTATTTAAGGATCCTTCCAATTTTAGCAGATGTAAGAGATTTACATAACATGGCAAGTGTTTGTATAAATTAAACAGTGCTCCTTGTTTTGGATTTGCTAAGTTTGCTTCTAACTCTTTCATTGTGGCAGCCCTATTTATTAACCCTGTCCCCCTAAATTGGTTCTCAAAATCAGTTTATAAACAAAGCTGGCTTATGAGTGGGATATCAGAGCGAAGTACCCAAAGCCAGGAGGCCTCTGGTTTCATCTTCAGATGTAGCCTGGCTCTGTGGGTTGCTAGTCATGTAGCCTTGAGCAAGGTTTTAGCTGCTCTGAATTTCAGTGAAAGCATAAATAAGATAAAAACATTTACCTGGCAGAGGGATTGTGAGGACTTAATCAGATAAAGTGCACAAAAGGCCTAATGTGCTTTGGATTTGATAGCACTGCTCATGGTAACAATATTTTATAAAGACATAGAAATAAAATGGACCAAAGAGATGATAATCGATTGACTTGTTGTTCTTAGTCTTAGCCAGAGATAAAACTATATTACTAGAGAATTTTTGGGTCATTTGCAATTCTTTTTATAAAGTAGAAGATGAACCTGATCATATATCATTTATTTACCCTGGGCTTGACCCAAAATACATACTTCAGAGCCCATCAAGAAGTGCTTAGAAATGGAATTCCAGTTTATTCTCTCTCCCTTTTTTCTTACGTGTGTTCACAAAGCGTAATTCATAATATCCTGTCTGCTTTAAATTTCACTTTCCAGTTCAAGGAGAATCATCCTAGTCTAAATTTGTACCTACTAGAACTTAACAGTGAGTCCACTGTTCATCCTAAAATGAATGCACCCTTTCCAGGTGACTAATGTCAGCTAATATTAAAAGTGAATATTAACTATCTGCTGCAAATGAGCTACGTGTTCTTAATTATTGTAAAATAAAATAATGTACGTTTAGAAACATAACCACAAGTCACTGCCTGACTAGTTGGCCATTATTTATGTATTTATTTATTAACATAGGTTTATAGAAAAGGTGATCAGAGAGTAGAGAGTTCCCATGAAATTTCCTCTCAATTTTGTCTTTGCTCTAATTAACATCTTTCATGAATGTGATACATTCGTTACAATTGATAAATCAGTATTGATACATTATTATCAGCTGAAGTCCATAGTTTAGAGTTCACTGTGTGATACTATTCTGTAATTTTTAACAAATACATAATGTTATGTATCTGCCATTACAGTATCGCACAGAAGAGTTTCCCTGCACTAAAATTCCCCCGTCCTTCACCTAGTGTCCCTCCTCCTGCTCATCCAACCCCTGGAAGCCACTGATTTTTTAAATTCTTTCTCTAGTTTTACCTTTTCCAGAATGTCAAATAGTTGGAATCATTACAGTATGTAGCCATCTCAGACTGCCTTCTGACACTTTGCAGTGTTTTTAAGTTTCCTCCATGCCTTTTCATGGTTTGATCGCTTATTTCTTTTTAACCCTAAAGACTATTGTATGGATGTCCTGCAGTGTATCTCTTCAGACATCTTAGTTGCTTCTAATGTTTGGGAACAATGAGTAAAGCTTCTATCAACATTCATGTACAAATTTTTGTGTGGACATCAGTTTCAGCTCACTTGGGTAAATAGCAAGGATCATGATTATTGTGTCATATGGTAGGAGTATGTTTAGTCTTGTAATAAACTCCCACCTTCTCCCAGAGCGGCCATACTGTTCTGCATTCCCACCGGCAAAGAATGAGAGTTCCTGTTGCTCCACATAATCACCAGTATTTGATGGTGTTTTGGATTTTAGCCATTTATTTAGTTAGATACAGTTAATTAATTCATTTCAATTTCCCAGTTAACTTTTCCAGTAGAGTGTAAGTGTTGTGATAGCACAGATTTTATCTTTTTTTACTGCCATATCCCAAGTTCCTAGAGCAACTGGTGACATATAGTAGGTGCTCAATAAATATTTGTGGAAGGGTGAATGAATGAATCACAGCAGTGAAAAGTAAACGTCCCAAGGGATCATTTCTATAAAGAGAGAAACCATTGCCAAGATGGTTTTATTTTCCCAAGGACCAATGATAAATGTTATATATGTTTACTGTAAATTCTGATAAATTGCTGTTTTCATCTGGATTCATAATTGTCTCCAAGTCAGTAAGACTTTGCAAGTAAATCACAGCTTAGATTCAAACATTCAAATTTAAATTTTATAAAAATATTGACCTTCCAGTAAGTCAAAAGGAATTTATCTTTCCTTACCACTTTATAAAACAAATTCTTTGTTAGTTATATTTAAAGGAAGTACCAAATTATGCTACATTTACCATTTGATTGAATCTAGGGCATAACTCTGACTGTATATTTATCATCGTCTGGAGAACTTTTCACAAAATCCTGTGCCAGTCCTTGCCTGCAGGAATTCTGACTTAAATGTTCAGCCTTCCACCTGACCCCTCTACCCCCTTCCCAGGTAGTTATGCAAGTTCCCATATACTTTCAATGCAAAGCCAGTGTTGAGACTTATAATATTAGGGACTTAAGAAACTCAATATTGATTTTAGTCAGGAGATATTAAAATGAATTTTTTGAAAGAAATAGCTATATAAAAATATATTGTAGAGAATTTAATACTTTGTTTTAAAGCATAGTAGCTCACAGCTTATCAAGCTGTCTGTAGTCCCCAAATTAGAAATGCATGAAGCAAATTATAGGAATAGCATGATTCTCCTCTCCACCTTTTTTTAATTCTACCCCAGATCTTGATAGGAACAGTGAGCAAAGGACTGCTGAAGTGATAAACAGGTATCACACCTCTCCATGAGCAGGCTAGTGGAGTGAGGCCATATATAAATTGGTATACGTTTTTTGGAAGGCAATTCAGAATTAATATTGAAAATTCACATGCCCTTTGATCCAGAACTCTGTATCTAAGAATTTACCCAGAAGAAATAGATTTTCATTGCGGCATCACATGTGGTACCCCACACTGATAACTATCCTAGATGCCCACCAAGAGGGGAATGCTTGAATAGGCATCAGGTGCAACCAGCCATAGCCCACTCTATGTAAAAAAATCTTAAATATCTTATGATATATATTGAAATAAATCCTATCAATTATCCATTATTAAACAGCAGAAACAAGTTAAATAATAATGTTTAACCTATGATGCTATTTAAAAAAAAAAACAACTCATTTCACCCACCATAAAAAATGTAAAAAAAATCTTCTCTCTGTATATATGATTCTTAATATTTTCAAAAAGGTCTGAAGAGTTATTCCCTATATGGTTCGCAGTGATTATATCCAGGGAATGAGTATGGTGGATGAAAAACATTTTATTCAACAGATTTTTAAATTTTTTATTATTGAAAACCAAATGTTGTTATATTTGAAATTTAAACAGAAGTGAGAAAATGAGGCAACGCCAAGCCCCTATGATTTCTGATACTTTTTTAAAAAAAATGACATTTCTATCAAAATGCTCTATATTGTAAAATTCCTGGAAAATTTAGCCAGTCATGAGTAAGATCCTGGTAAATACTTAGTTTGTGTTCAGATACCCTTAGTCCCATCTGCTCCCCTCCTCGTTTCTAAAACTGCTGCAGTATTCATCTGAGCAAAAGTTGGATTCCTCTCAGATGGACCTTGATTTGGTACCTAGGAATTAAAACTAAAACAATAGCTTTTATAAAATTTTTATTGGAGTACAGTTGACATAGTGTTATATTAGTTTCAGGTATACAGCCTAGTTGACTCAAATCTCTATATTAGGCAATGCTCACCGCAATTGTAGTTACCATCTGTCAACATGCAACACTATCACAATGTCATTGACTCTGTTTTCTCTGATCTACCTTTCACTCCTATGGCTTATTAATGACTGGACTCTTGTACCTCCTGCTCCCCCTTCACCCATTTTGCCCATCTCTCTACCCCCTGTCCTCTGGCAAACATCAGCCCTCTGTATTTATAGGCCTGATTCTGCTTTTTGTTTGTTTATTCATTTGTTTTCTTCTTTAGATTCCAAATATAAGTGAAATCATAAGGTATTTATCATTCTCTTACTTCATCTGTTTTTTAGATTCTACATGTAAGTGAAGTCAAATGGTATTTTTTTTCTCTGACTTATTTCACTTAGCATAATACCCTCTGGGTCTGTCTGTGTTGTTGCAGATGGCAAGATCTCATCACCTTTTTAATGGCCAACTAATATTCCATTATATATATATATATCTACCACAATTCTTCATCCATGTATTGATGGATAGCCTACTTGGGCAGTTTTTACATAGTGGCTGTTATAAACAATGCTTCATGAACATAGGGGTGCATGTATCTTTTCAAATTAGTTTTAATATTCTTTGGGTAAATACAGAGTAGTGGAATTACTGGATCATCTGATATTTCTGTTTTCAATTTTTTGAATAATTTCTATACTGTTTTCTACAGTGGCTATACCAGCTTATATTCCTGCCAATAGTGTGCAACGGTTCCTTTTTCTCCACATCCTCACCAACACTTATTGTTTCTTGTCCTTTTGAATCTAGACATTCTGGGAGGTATAGGATAATATCTTACTGTGGATTTGATTTACATTTCCCTGACGATGAGTAATGCTCAGCACCTTTTCACATACCTGTTGATCATCTGTATGCATCTTTAGTTTTAGTGTGTACAACGTATTGATTTGATAATTCTGTACATAACTTAATTCTCACTATGATAATTATAGTCATTGTTTGTCACCATACAACAGAGTATGGTGATTTCTTTCATTTATTTATTTATTTATTTATTTACTTACTAATAAAAGGGGGCAGGGGGCAGAGGGAGGGGGAGAGAGAAACTTTAAGCAGGGTCCATGCCCAGAGTGGAGCTAACTGTGGGGCTTTGTCTCACAACCCTGAGATCATGACCTGAGCTGAAATCAATAGTTGGACAATTAAGTGACTGAGCCATCTGGGTGACCCACAACAGAGTCTTTTTTATTGGGGTTTTATTACCTAGGCATGAAATTGAACATCAACCCTACAGTTGAACTCAGTCTTCAAGGAGGTCAGGCTGGTTCCAAGTCCCAGTGGTGTAATCATGTTGTTGGTTTGTTGACCAGCTCCCATCCTGAGTCCTCTCATCTCATTAGGGTAAACTGAAGTGTGATCCACGGGCTTATAAATAACAAAGGCATTCATACTACTTATGAAATTCCAAGAATTTAGATTCTCTTTCCTAGGAGCCAGGGACAAAGACCAGTCAAATTCTTTATTATACAGCAGTGTGTCTTCCTGAAGTCAGACTGGGAAGTAAGAGGTGTAGGACTCAGCTATTATTTAGTCCCTGGGCTTCTGAACAGTGACACTTCTGGTGGTCCTCCTTGCTCCATTCCTGTCCTCCTGAGCAATCATGCTCATGGTGGTTCTTTCCTGATGCACTCATCTTAGGTTATAGTCCTTGTTTCTTCTTATAAACAGTTTTAGGGACCAGTGTTTCATTTTCCAGGGACCCCATTATTCACTTTCCACTTTGAGATTGATCCCTGAGCCTTATCCTTTTTTGCATTTCCACTTCTATACCGTTTTCCGTCTTAAAACCCTAGAAACCAAACCAAAACACAGTACCAAAGACTCCACCAACCGTTCTTTTCTTCAATAGAACTTCATTGTCTGTTAAACCTAGAACAGGAGGTTAACTCTAGAATAGGACGTACAATTTCAGGAGATGCAGATTCCTAGTGGAAATGGTGGCGTTGACCTGTATTTCTAGGAGATTAGGGAACTAAAGCTTTTGCATTTCTTTCTTCAAGAAAGATAATGAATAAATAGAAGGCCTTTATATCTCTCTTTTAAGAATGTAAACTATCAATTTAGGAAAAGTCTTGTAAACCACTGCTTGACCCAAGTGGTAAAGGATTCTTCAAAATCCTTTAAAAACGAGTTCTGAATTTATTTTCAAAGTTAGTTATTTGACATAATACATTGTATTGAGTTATCTCTAAATTGATATTTACTCATGTATCATCCCTTTCAAATATACTCTAAAGATTACATCTCATGTAGTATTTCTGTCTTAACTATTTGAATTGCCTTAGGCAAAAACAATGCAAGAAAGCATCAATCATTGCTCAAAATGGATCACATTGATTCATTTCGTTATTTTTCAATGTTATTTTTAAAAGCAGTGAGTGTTGGATTGCTTCAGATAATCGTCTGAAAGATCACGGTCCTTCTTCTGATCTTTTACTGGGACTCAGGACCTAATGAAAGAGAAACCAGGATAGCTACAAGATTATGAATGCTTCATGGTAGAAGTTTTCAGATCCATGATTTTATTTAACCACATTTAATCCCCACAGCAGTACTTCAAGGCAAATATTTATGCCACACTTTCATAGATCAGAAAATTGAATTTACGAAGATACTGTGTTTACTCATTAATGAGGTGAAGAGTGATAGAGACAGGATTGGATTATTTTGATAATTCAAGCTCCTTCCACAATGCTATATGGTAATTGTTTCCAAGATGCCCTGTGTAATAGATACCTACAGTTAACACTCACTTCTCACTTTGTACGTTTGCAAAGCATTGTTCACATTACTGCAGGATCAGAGTTCTCAGTAGGCTGTTAAAGGTAAGTGAACTATTGCGTTCGTTCATTCGGTGCATTTTTACAGAGTATCCTCTCTGTGCCAAGGCACTGTTGGAAATGAGGTTGGCATACATGAATTATACGCATGACTTTGTCCATTCAACGAACACCGAATCACACCATTCTATAACATTGCTTGGTGAAGATGGTAAAAAGTCGTGACAGATTAATTTTACTTTTTGAAAATTCTTTAAATCATGAAATAAAAAGAATTTTTTTCCCTCTTACCGTTAGGTCTGAAGGATATAAAACCACGACTTAGAATCCTTTGTTTGAATTGATATCATTGAACTGATTTTATTTAATTATCTTTTTAATTTCATGAACTTTGAAGTTCGCATCTCAAACGGCCATGCCAGGCAGGTCCCAGGTCCCAAGCTCAGAAGTTGTAGTGCATTTGACAGTGCTTACAACAACTAATAAGCGGGTTCCATGACAGCGACCCAGTTTCAGCAGGTACCGTAATTGCAGATTATACTCTTCATGGTTTCTTCTTTGTGTGAATAGTAAGCTTATGAAATCTTGAGTCAACATTTCCTTTTCTGTTGCATAAACAGTGCTGAAAGCTTAATGATCAGCTGGAGAAGAGGCGTAATGAATAGTTGCAGCATTGTTCCTGAAACACCGTGGTGGCTCTTTCTCTGCCATCATTTTATCTGTGCTTGAATTTTGCATATCCTTCTAGACTGTCATTCTCCTTGAGCATTGGACACTCCCCCTGAGGTAATTGCTGTGACACACATACAGCTTCTATCGTATGACAATGGAAATGTCTCTCCTTCAACCTGAGCTCACTTCATTGGAGAGACTACTTCCCAGAATGGTGACTCTGCAGAAAGTGACTCATCCAATCAAACTATGATACA
>RCUC01131982.1:0-28150 GCA_003697995.1 Taxidea taxus jeffersonii | reverse complement strand
ATGTGTTTCTTGCTCATTCATATCCTTTTTATCTACCCAACTGCTAACCATGTGGCTGTCTGGTATTTCAATTTCATAAAGGACAGATCTAAGAGAAATAGATGGCTGATGTGCCACCTTCCAGATCAGATAATTTTTTTTAAATAAAGGGCATATGGTAAATATTTTAGTCTTTGCAGACCACACAGTCTCTATTAAACAAACGACTCAATCTGGCACTGTAACATGACAGCAGTCATAGATCATATGTAAACAAACAGAGGTGGCTGTGTTCCAATACAACTTTATTTACAAAAACAGGCAGTGAGCTGTAGTTTGCCAACTCCTTCTCTGGATTATCAACAGTATTCTTAACAATGCAGACAGAAGAATGCTTAAGAAAAAAAATCCCTAATAGAGCTTTTGGTCACAGTAAAACTTGTACTTAGATCTTCAAATTCTATTGTTAGAAAAGCTATACCACGGCCACCTGAGTGGCTCAGTCAGTTAAGTGTCTGCCTTTGGCTCAGGTCATGATCTCAAGGTCCTGGGATGGAGCCCACATCAGGCTCCCTGCTCAGCGGGGACTCTGCTTCTCCCTCTCCCTCTGTGCTCAAGCTCTCTCTCTCTCTCAAATAAAAAAATCTTAAAAAGAAGAAAAGCTATACTATAATAATTTTACATAAATAAATATAAATAAATAAAGCTATTGTCAAATATTTACCAATTATACCCAACATCATACTGTATCTGGTATCATATGAAATGTTCACTCCTGGTGATTCAGATAAGAAAATACTTACAGTGTTCCTTTTAGAATAACTTAAGGATTTCTTTCTCATTGCCATAAACAGAACTGCATTGTTTTTCAGGACACAAAATCAGAACAACCAGGTTGGGTAACTTGGTTTTGTGTCCTTTGCAAAGTTATTTAACCTCAATTCTTTAGTCATTCAACAAATAATTATTAAATCCTTATGTGCCAAGCACTATGGTACATGATGTATATCAAGGGTCAGCGAACTTTTTCTGAAAGCAGCCAGATAAAATATTCAGGCTTTGTGGGCCAAGAGCCTAAATCAAATATATTTACAAAGGTACTTACGTATTAATACAGAAAACACTTTTTTAAAAAAAGAATTTATTTACTTGAGAAAGAGACAGAGAGAGAGAGCATGAGAGGTCAGAGGGAGAAGCAGACTCCCCATGGAGCTGGGAGCCTGATGTGGGATTTGATCCCAGGACTCTGGGTTCATGACCTGAACTGAAGGCAGTCACTTAATCAACTGAGCTACCCAGGTACCCAAGAAAACACTTCTATAATTTTTACTGATAAAATTTAAAATATAATAGCAATCTATTATAGTAAATATGATATACTATATATCTCATATACTATGCATAATACATAATAATAATTGAGTTCAACTTTTTGTAATACAGGTGTATTAATAAGAAGAATGAATTATTTGGGGGGAGGTGGATAACAGTGTGCTTAACTGGAATTCAAAATACTCTTCTTTCAATAAACCGAGTATAATTATTCTTTATGAAAAAGCATTGGGGCACCTGGGTGGCTCAGTGGGTTAAAGCCTCTGCCTTCAGCTCAGGTCATGATCCCAGGGTCCTGGGATAGAGCCCCGCATCGGGCTCTCTGCTCAGCAGGGAGCCTGCTTCCCCTCTCTCTCTGCCTACTTGTGCTCTATCAAATAAATAAATAAAAACCAAAAAAAAAAAAAAAAAAGGGCATTATTGGCTCATGAGTCTTACACTAATAGGCAGTGGTGCCTAGATGGCTCAGCTGGTTGAGCGTCCAAAGCTTGATTTCAGCTCAGGTCACAGTCTCAGGGTGATAAGATTGAGCCCTGTGTTGGGTTCCATGCTCACCATGGAGTTTGCTTTGAGATTGTCTCCCTCTCTGTCCCTCTCCTTGCTCACTCTCTCTCTGATAGATATATAGATAGATATTGAAAAAGAGGCAGTAGGACATAACTTGAGGACTTTTGATGTATGTAACAGTGTATAAGGCATGTAGGGTATAGTTCTCATGAATTCTGGGAGGGAAAGAGGTTTTTAAAGAGGCAAATACAATTTCTGCAACTGCAAGATGGGGATATCAATACATGCTACTCTGTAGGGGTTGGGTGAGAATTCACCTACCCACAAAGGTGCTTCCTCTTCTCCTTATTTAGAAAAGACAGTAATTAGGAGAATAACAATGTAAAGTAGCCAACAGAATACAGCTTTGATTCACTACAATCATTAGGGAAAAGACGCCTCCATGCTGAGCATATCTAATCCTTGTTGAGTTTTCTCATCAGATTATAAATCCCTCATTAATGTAAGCAATTTGTATTGGTTTCCTACTGCTGTATAATAAAACACCACAAATTCAGCATCTTAAAAAAAAACAAGCCCTCATTTATTATCTCCCATTTATTATCTGTGGGTCAGAACACCTGTACAGACTGACTTGGCTGGGTTCTCCGGTCATGGTTTCATAAAACTGTTATCAACCTCCTTCTTGGTAGGTCTGAATAAAAACCCATTTCCAAAATCATTCAGATTACTGGCAGATATCTGGCAGATTTCACTTCCTTCTCATGCTTTCCATGCAACCCTCTATCTTCTTCAGGAAGGGTAAATGTGCTGAGTCCTCATGCTTTGAGTATTTCTGCCTTCTGCCTGCCTCTTCTCCTCTTAAAGGCTCATGTAATTTACACTGGGCCCATTTGGATAAACCAGGATAACCATCCTAACTTAAGGTCAACTGATTAATAAATTTAATTACTTCCATAAAGCCCCTTTGCCAGATAACATACTCATGAAAAAAACACCAAGGAGTGAAGACACAAGGGTCAAACTTTTGCCAACTACACAACCCATATCTGTTGTTGCAATTGCCTTCCATCAAAATTACTGAGTGGACTATTTCTCTAAGTATGCTCTCATGCTGAACATTACCTACCTTATGAATTTGGCTACTTGTATCTTTCAAACTATTTTCCTAAGCATTACTGGTTAGAAGGAGGCAATGAGATCAGTGCTTTTCTATTTTTTATCACTCATAATCTTTACCACAAACACTGAAAAGATGAGAAAAATGTAAATATATTTGCATACTCCCAAACTACTTTATTCTGGATAGCACACTGCACTTAAAGCATTTACATTCTGCCTGCCATTATATTTATCTGTGTACCTACTTTGCTTCTCTGCCTTTACTGAATTCAACTCAAGAACATCATGTCTTTATACATCTGGTTTGTGCTCTACTGAGTTCCTTTACAGAGTACGCCATCAAAAAATCTTCACTGAACAGATAGATGAAAATGGGCTATTATTAGCAGCTGTGGGTTCTTAGCTAACTACATTTATGATCATATTCTGTGTTTAAATCGATTATTTTAAGGCATCTTCCAGGTTTTCTATTAGATTATTTTGCTCCATCTGCTACTCATGCAGTGTTTCAGGGGTCAGAGAAAAGAGCCAGCAAAAGAAAGTAAGAAAGCACAACTGGAGACAGAAAGAAACCAAGCAAAGCTGAGAGAGATTTAAAAACACTCAACTCTATGAAAGAATGATAAAAGTAGGTTTAGTAAAAAAGAACTAAGGAATGTCCACTGCATCTGACAACATGGCAAGGCTACTTTTGACAAGGAGTTTTTGTTGGCACAGTGGAAGCAGAAACCTGCCAGGGATGATTGTAGGAAGTAAAAAAGTGAATACAGCATATGTGGGCAATTATGGAGAAGCCTGATTATAATAAAATGAACTTTTATTTTTGGTTCAGAATTACTATTTTCAAACAAAATGTTAGTCAAAAGTTTTCAAATGGATATTCTCTAAGTTTGGGTTTCAAAGAACAGTATGGAAATGGACACTGGAATCATGACAACAACCATGAAGGTGTGGATTTCACATTACATTAAAAAATCTAAGTTATCCCCTGAATTGGAATAGTAAGGGGGAAACTACAGAACAGTTTTTCCTTCTAACGTTTTTATTTTGGAGCCAACCAAATACCAAAACCTAGATAATAACTTGAGTAAATTGGGTGGTTTTTCCTGCTAAGGGAGTTTAAATATACATTCAAAATAAAATAAATCGTTTATTTACTTGAGAAATGCAAGCAAATTACTGGGTGAAATGGACAATGTTCATTTCCATAAATTTTGCTTTTTAAAGTGCTTTCACAACTATCATTACTACCTAATAATCCCCAAAACTGGGACTGAGGTCTTTCTTCTTTCTCAATATTCTTTCATGTTTGCTTACTTGTTTTTTTTTAATTTAAGTAATCTCGACATCTCACGTGGTGCTCAAACTCACAACCCCAATATAATTTTATGTTCTAACTGGAACTTAGTCACAGAAATACTAAATTAATTTATCCAGGATCAAAAACTTCACAGCAAAGCCAGAATTCTTTTTTTTCTTTTTTAAGATTTTTATCTACTTATTTTAAAGAGAGAGAAAGAGTGTGCATGGGGCGGGGGTGAAGAGAAGAGAAGGGAAGCCCAAGCAGACTCTACGCTGAGCATGGTGCCCAATGCCAGGCTTGATCCCAGGACCCAAGATCACAACCTGAGCTGAAACCAAAGTCAGACACCCAATTAACAGCACCACCTAGGTGCCCCTAGAACCTCTGATTCTCAATCCAACACTTTTAAGCCTCAAACAAGAAATTAACTACAATTAGAGTACACAATAATTTATAAAAACAACTACAATATAATCAAAGCTTTAATGACCCCAGCAAATCCTTATGCAAATGGTATTACCTAACATCTTCACATCACTTAAGGTTCTACGAAACAATGTTACTAACAAATTAAGAAAGATCTGGATAGATCTGGATAGATAAGATAGATAAGAAAGATAGACTGTAAGGATGAGTCTCATTTCACAAAACAAATGTGCTCCTGCACAACCACTTCCAAGAAGGTATTTCATAAGATGTTTAAAATGAACTGTGTCCCTTCAAAATTCGTATGTTGAAGCCCTAACCCCCAATGTGCCTGTATTTGGAGATAAGGCCTGTAAGGAGATAATTAAGATTAAATGAGGTTTTAAGAGTGAGGCTCTGTAAGACTGGTGTCTTTGGGACCAGAGACCCCAAGCCCTTTCCTTGCAGTGAACATGCAGAGGAAAGGCCAGGGGAGGGCACAGTGATGACAAGGACTAGCATGAAGTAGAAAGAGAGCACTCACCAAATTTGCCAACATCTTGATCTGGGAATACTAGCCTGGAGAACTGTGAGAAAATACATTTCTGTTGTTTAACAGAATACAGGCTGTGGTATTTTTATTATGGTAGTCCCAGCAGACTAATAATACGTGAGTTCAGAAGCATTTCTGGGGAAACCTTAGGGATTCATGAAAAACAATTTGAAACTGCTGTGCTAAAGAAATTTCTTATACTGCAAATAACCACAATCTAATTAATGTTTTATTTGCATTTAACACATAATTCTCAAAGCAAACTAAGATTAAGAGCATCTGTATATTTGTTCCATAATCACAAAGCAGGACTTATTTATACACTGAAACTAAATTTTAAATGTCAAATCATGGGGTGCTTGGGTGGTTCAGTCAGTTTAGCAGCTGATTCTTGGATTGGCTAAGGTCATGACCTTGAGAGTCATGGGACTGAGCCTGCATCAGGCTCCAAGCAGGGTCTGCTCAAGATTCTTTTCTTCTTCCTCTCCCTTCCCCTTGCTCTCCCTCCTCCCCCAGCTTGTGCATGTGTGCATGCGATCTCTCTCTCTCTCTTGAATAAAATTTTTAAATGTCACCCCCTTCAACAAATGGTGTTGGGAAAATTGGACAGCCACATGCAAAAAAATGAAACTGGACCATTTCCTTACACTACACACGAAAATAGACTTAAAATGGATGAAGGACCTCAGTGTGAGGAAGGAATCCATCAAAATCCTTGAGAACACAGGCAGCAACCTCTTCCTCAGCCACAGCAACTTCTTCCTAGGAACATCGCCAAAGGCAAGGGAAGTAAGGGCAAAAATGAACTACTGGGACTTCATCAAGATCAAAAGCTTTTGCACAGCAAAGGAAACAGTTAACAAAACCAAAAGACAACTGACAGAATGGGAGAAGATATTTGCAAACAACGTATCAGGTAAAGGGCTAGTATCCAAAATCTATAAAGAGCTTAGCAAACTCAATACCCAAAGAACAAAGAATCCAATCAAGAAATGGGCAGAAGACATGAACAGACATTTCTGTAAAGAAGACACCCAGATGGCCAACAGACACATGAAAAAGTGCTCCACATCACTCGGCATCAGGGAAATACAAATCAAAACCACAATGAGATACCACCTCACACCAGTCAGAATGGCTAAAATGAACAAGTCAGGAAATGACAGATGCTGGCGAGGATGCGGAGAAAGGGGAACCCTTCTACACTGTTGGTGGGAATGCAAGCAGGTGCAACCACTCTGGAAAACAGCATGGAGGTTCCTCAAAAAGTTGAAAATAGAGCTACCTTACGACCCAGCAACTGCACTACTGGGTTTTTACCCTAAAGATATCCCGAAGGGACACATGCACCCAAATGTTTATACCAGCAATGTCCACAATAGCCAAACTATGGAAAGAACCTAGATGCCCATCAACAGAGGAATATATAAAGAAGATGTGGTATATATATACAATGGAATACTATGCAGCCATCAAAAGAAATGAAATCTTGCCATTTGCGACGAAGTGGATGGAACTAGAAGGTATTATGCTTAGCGAAATAAGTCAATCAGAGAAAGACAACTATCATATGATCTCCCTGATATGAAGAAGTGAAGATGCAACGTGGGGTGGGGGTGTTGAGGGATAGGAAAAGAATAAGTGAAACAAGATGGGATCAGGAGGGAGACAAACCGTAAGAGACTCTTAATGTCACAAAACAAACTGAGGGAGGCTGGGGGGAAGGGGGTAGGGAGAGGGTGGTGGGGTTATGGACACTGGGGAGGGTATGTGCTATGGTGAGTGCTGTGAAGTGTGTAAACCTGGCGATTCACAGCCCTGTACCTCTGGGGCTAATAATATATTATATGTTTATTAAAAAAATTTTTTTAAATCTTTAAATGTCAAATGATGGCAGCCATGATAAGAATCCAAGTCAACAAATCAATGGTTAAAATAGATTAGTGTAACTGATGATCAGTAAGACGCTAATGTTTTGCATATCCTCTATAGAAGCTAATTGCTTAGAGCTGTGAGGTAAAACTAACTGCCCTTAGTTTTAGGCAACATGTACCAAAGTGCTTAACAAATTAAAAGACTATAGGGGCGCCTGGGTGGCCCAGTGGGTTAAAGCCTCTGCCTTCGGCTCAGGTCATGATCCCAGGGTCCTGGAATGGACCCCCGCATCGGGCTCTCTGCTTCCTCCTCTCTCTCTGCCTGCCTCTCTGCCTACTTGTGATCTCTGTCTGTAAAATAAATAAATAAAATATTTTTAAAAAGTAAAAGACTATATATATGTTCGCTATTATAATTAAAATCTGGAATATTTGCCAGAAAATAATGACAAAATGGGGACAGATTTAATTTCATGAAAAGTTCTACCCAAATGAAGTAATAAGCAAATATATGAAAGGAATTAATGAATCACAAAAGCATTAATTCTGAGTGGTAGGAATATAGACATTATAATATTCCTGGTTTTTACCTATATACTTTACATTTCTTTAAATATTAAAAATAAAAAGAGGTTGTGGGAAACTTTTCTCATTTCCTTAGAAATTCCTTAGAAATACCGCAAGGTCCTCGAAATTGAGGAAATCCCAGAGATACGTCTGATTATCAAGTAACTATAACTCAGTCCAAGGAGGCATGTGAAACATAATTTCAAGCAGTGCAGTATCAATGAACCTTAGCCTTTCTAAACAAGGCCTTCGGGCCACCTAAATGGATCAATGGGATTCTTCAGAATAAATATTTCAAAATCCTGCTGGCATCAAAGAAAACTTAAAGTATCTATGAAATTACTCTTAGAAGAATCTAAAATAATAGGCACTGAAAACTGATATCTGATAAAACTGCATTTTTTAAACACATTTGGCACCTTCTTTTAGTATTAGATGGCAAAACACTGAAAAACACATATACCTTTTGAACCTCCCAGAACTTATGTCTTAGTGTGGGGGTGAATGGAATGAAAGCAAGGTGGGTACACACAAGAAGATAAATGGACAATTACAAAACAAACAGTGTATACTATTTCATATAAGTATGTTCATTTTATACTATTTCATATGAGTATTTCACAGAGTATGTATACATACTCTAGCCAGGGACTATATAGCCCACCAAGAAATGACTTATGGAGGGTAACTACAAAATACTAAGGAACCACTGAGTAAAACTCTTACATACACAGGGCTTTTTGCAAGGTAAATGTTCACTCATTCATCTGTCTACTGACTTAACAAATAGTTACTCAGTAACAGCTAAGTGCAAGGCACTGCTTTAGATATTAAGAATTTAATAGAGGGGTGCCTGGGTGGCTCAATGGGTTAAAGCCTCTGCCTTTGGCTCAGGTCATGATCCCAGGGTCCTGGGATAGAGCCCCGCATTGGGCTCTCTGCTCAGTAGAGTGCCTGCTTCCTCCTCTCTCTCTGCCCCCCTCTCTGCCTACTTGTGATTTCTTTCTTTTTTTTTTTCTTAAAGATTTTATTTATTTATTTGTGTGTGAGAGAGAGAGAGCAAGCACAGGCAGACAGAGAGGCAGGCAGAGGCAGAGGGAGAAGCAGGCTCCCTGCCAAGCAAGGAGCCCAATATGGGACTCGATCCCAGGACGCTGGGATCATGACCTGAGCCGAAGGCGGCTGCTTAACCAACTAAGCCACCCAGGCATCCCTACTTGTGATTTCTATCTGTCAAAATAAACAAATAAAATCTTTTTTAAAAAGACCAATAAAAATGTAATAGAAAATGACAAAAATTCTTGCCCTCACATAACTTTAATTCTACTGCAGACAGACTTAAAAAGTAAAACTGATGATTTCAGGGAGTGATAACTACTGGGAAGGAAATAAAGCAAGGTGATATATTAAGAGAGCTGTAGAAGACTCAAGGGCAAGGCCTACTTTAAATAGTCATACAAAGGACCAAAGAGCCAGAAACAGCATGAGCATTCTAGAAGCCAAAAATAGTTCTGTAAGCCAGAATATAGTACATACTGATGAGATCAATAGAATAGCAAGAAAAGAACCCAGAGCAGAAAGCGGGGGCCATCACATCAACAACTCTGTTGCCATGTTAAGAAATGTATTTTCTATTCAGAAGACAACAAGGACTCCTACATTAAGGACTTAAAGCAAAGGAAAAAATTTTTCACTTTATCACTGTAATTGTGATAAGTAGACTAGACACAGGGAAACCAGCCTGGAGTTTCCTATAATAATCCAAGTAAAAGACAATGGCATCAACTAGGACAGAGATAGCAAGCGTTGCATAAACTGAACTGAAAGGGATTAAGAAGGCTAAATCAAGATGGGGTAACTGGGTGATAAGACATTAGAGAGGACATGTTTGCAATGAGCACTGGGTATTATATAAGACTGATGAATCACAGACCTGTACCCCTGAAACAAATAATATATCTTAATTAAAATAATTTAAAAAGAAGGCTAAATCAATCAGGACTTGGTAATATACTAAATGTGAAGGACAAAAAACAAATCAAAACAAAACAAAAAACCCAGAATGACCATCAAGTCTGTTTAAATGACTGGAAAGACAATGGTACCATTTACCAAAACAAGGAACAATAAAATCCTAGGTTACAAAAAACTACAGTTGACCCCTGAACAATACAGGCATTAGACATGCCAATCCTGTGCACATTTAAAAATCTGCATATAACTTTCGACTCTCCCAAATTTTAAATACTAATAGCCCACTACTGACCAGAAGCTTTACCTATAACATGAAATATCGATTAACACACATTTATATGTATTATATACTGTATTCTTAGAGATAAGAAAATGTTACAAAAATCATAAGAAAGTGAAGATGGACTTACAGTACTATACTGTATTTATTTTAAAAATTCTGCATGTTTAAGTGGACAGGTGTACAAACCCGTATTTTCCAAGTGTCAACTATACTACAAATTTTAACACCAAATCTATCCAAGTTCTCGTTCTCTATTACTAATTTGAATACATTGCTAAGAGTAAGTATTTCTCTTTGGTCTTAATATCTTCATCTGTTGCCATTTTGATTTCCTGAACTTGGGCTAATGCTAGCCACTGTCTGCAGTCATGTCTGTGCTGACACCACTGCTGCTGAGGAGCCTGACAGGCCTAACCCAGAAGCTCCTGGTGCTGTGTGCCCAGATCGATTCCAAACCGCAATAGGAGCAGCTTGGGGCCACAGATGTCATCACTGGGCTCACCTACGGCTTCCTGTGTCTCTTCTTGTCATCAGGCTGGGTCCTGTCACATTTGGAGACCTATAAGAAGCAGGAGTGAAGGGGGCTGCTGTGATCTGACCACCCCTGGCCTGTCCTGATCATGTCTGCTACGTTCCTGGCCAGCCTTCCTGGGATCAGGTCCTTCAATTACAGTGACCTCTTCTGTAATCATGATCTCTCGATTTCTCCTCGGTGACATTCTGGGGCCAAATATATTGTTTTCTAAGGCCCTGCTCAGTAGGGCCCCACCTTGTAACAATAAAGTCTACTTAAATCTTGGAAAAAATAAACCTTCATCTGTTAAATCAAGAGCTCTGAGAGGAAGAAGTGAGGATTTAGTTTGGTAAATGAGTCAAGAATGGTACTTAGATTTCTGGTTTGGGTAAGCAGTGGGGGTTGTTGGGGCTATTCAACCAAAGGTATCAGTCAGGGTAGTCTAGGTTATCCTGCAGTAAAAATAATCCAAAATCTCAACCATTCACAATGGTGGCTGGCAAACTATGGTCCACAGACTGAACGGTTGTTTTGTAAATGAAGTTTTATTACAACACAGCCATATCCATTCATTTAGGAATTGTCTGCAACAAGGGGCGCCTGGGTGGTTCAGTCGGTAGGCGTCTGCCTTCGGCTCAGGTCATGATCCCAGGATCCTGGGATCAAGCCCTGCATCGGGCTCCCTGCCCAGGGGAAAGTCTGCTTCTCCCTCTCCCACTCCCCCTGCCTGTGTTCCCTCTCTCCCTGTCAAATGAATAAATAAAACCTTAAAAAGGTGGGGGGCGGGGGGTGCCTGGGTGGCTCAGTGGGTTAAGCCTCTGCCTTTGGATCAGGTCATGGTCTTAGGGTCCTGGGATGGAGCCCCGAATCGGGCTCTCTGCTCGGCGGGGAGCCTGCTTCCTCCTCCTCCTCCTCCTCTCTCTCTCCGCTTGCCTCTCTGCCTACTTGTGATCTCTCTCTGTCAAATAAATAAATAAAATATTTTTTTTAAAAAGGGGGAATTGTCTGTGGTTGTGATGGAGACTATAAAGAACAAAAGTGTAAAATATCTAGATCTGACCCTTTAAGAAATTGGGTGGTGATCCCTCAATTACGACAACGAAAGTTTATTTCTGGCCTACACTATATGTTGATGACAGGTGAGCAGTGGCTTTGTAACCTATCATTTTCACCCCCAAATGGGCAACAATGACTTAAAAAAAAAAAATTCTGCATTCAAGTCATCATAGCAAAGGGAATGGAGAACATGGAGAATATCCAATGCTCTTAAAGTTTCCGCTGGGGGGTTGGGGAGGAGGAAGCTTCTGCTCAAAAGTATAGCATTATCACTTTTCCTTGCATTTCACTGACTAAAAACAAGTCACACAGCCATGCCTGAATTCACTAGCAGAGGGATATATACTCTTTCCAAAGGGAGAGAAACCAAATCTTGTTGAGTTTCCCCAAACAACTCTGTTCCCCCTGACCCATTTTCCAGAGTTTATGACACTAAGGAAGGGTTGATACTCTCTAAACTACTTTACAAATAGGTATGATCATGTGACTGTGCTCTTCCTAATAGAACAATGGAAGTGCAGTATGAAACTTCTGCCTCACTTTTTTTTTTTTTAAGATTTTTATTTATTTATTTGACAGAGATCACAAGTAAACGGGGGGTGGGGGGAGCAGGCTCCCCGATGAGCAGAGAGCCCGACGTGGGCCTGGGATCCCAGGGCCCTGGGATCATGACCTGAGCCGAAGGCAGAGGCTTTAACCCACCTAGCCACCCAGGCGCTCCTCTGTCTCACTTCTTAAAAGAAAATTGTTTGTCCTATACTCTTTTTCCCCTTCCTACAGCTTAAAGCACATTCTACAACAAAAAAAAAGCAAAAAACCCTATGGTGGAACAATAAAATGTGAAGAATCTGGATCTCTGAATAACCTCATTGAACACAGCTGTTCCAGGAGTATTAACGTCAGATGGTTTAAGAGAGACAAATAAATGTATTGCTTATTTAACCAAATTATATTTTGGAGTATCTTTCTTATAGCAGTTTAGTCTCTACCTAATGTTGATTCATCAACATTTTTTCAATGAAGATGTTCAATATGCAGTTGAGTATACCAGCCTTTGAACTAAGATTCAGGATGAAAATATAAGTATTTAGGGGCGCCTGGGTGGCTCAGTGGGTTAAAGCCTCTGCCTTCGGCTCAGGTCATGATCCCAGGGTCCTGGGATTGAGCCCCATATGGGGCTCTCTGCTCAGCAGGGAGCCTGCTTCCCTTCCTCTCTCTCTGCCTACCTCTCTGCCTGCTTGTGATCTCTGTCTGTCAAGTAAATAAATAAATAAATAAAATCTTAAAAAAATTTAAAAAAAGAAAATATAAGTATTTAACATATGGAGTTTTAAAATCATGGTAATAGACAAGAATACCTGATGATAATATATAAAATGACACTAGAGGAAGGTCTAGAACAAACTTCTGTATTATAAAAACTTTCAAGAGCTTACACAAAAAGAAAGATCTGGGAAAGGAGACTAATGGGGTAAAAAAGGAAAAATCAGTAAACTACTGTAGGAAAGAAGCTAAAAGAGTGTTACAAGGAAAGATCAGAGAAATAAAAAAGATGTGGAGTAAGAAGTATCACTTTTTAGGGATTCACTTCTCATTATTGCCCCCCACCCCCACCTTTGGTTATGAGCCAAATCCAGTAACTTTATGCTAACAAACAGCATATGGCAAAAGTGATAGTATGTTGATAGCTAAGATTTGGTTACAAAAACATCATGACTTTTGTCTTAGGCCCTCTCTCATCCACTGGCTCTGGTGCAATGCAGTAAGCAGCCAGATGGAGAAGCAATGCCCTATGTAACTGCCAATACTCTGAGGTGCCCTGTGGACAAACAATGACAAGAAACTGAGTACTGCCAATAGCTACGTTATTGAGTTTAGAAGGGATTTTCCTCCAGTTCAGCCTTCAGGTGAGACAGCATGCCAGGCTGCCAGCTTGACTGCAGCCTGAGAAACTCTGAGCCAGAGGTATACCGTTAGGTCCATTCAAATTCCTAACACACAAAAACTGCAAGAGAATAAATGTTTGATGTTCATTTTTTTATTTTGTTTAAGATTTTATTTATTTATTTTGCAGAGACAGCATGAGTGCACACAAATAGAGGGAGCTGGCAGGCAAAAGGAGAAAGCAGGCTCCCCACTGAGCAAGGAGCCTGATGTGGAACTCGATCCCAGGACCCTGGGATCATGATCTGAGCCAAAAGCAGACACTTAACCAACTGAGCCACCCAGGCATCCCACTTTTTTTTTTTTTTTATGATTTTTAATTTACTGATTTGAGAATACAAGCAGGAGGAGCGGCAGGCAAGGGAGAAGCAGGCTCCCTGCTGAGCAGAGAGCCCCTTGTGGGGCTCAATCCCAGGACCTTGTGATCATGACCCAATTGACTTATTTCAATTAGCATTATACTTTATAGCTCCATCCATGTTGCTGCAAATGGCAAGCTTTCGTTCTTTTTTAGGGCTAAATAATATTCCATAGTGTGTGTGTGTGTGTGTGTGTGTGTGCACGCGCACACACACACACACACACACCACCTTTTTATCCATTTGTTTATCAATGGACACTTGTGCTGCTTCTGTATCTTGGCTATTGTAAATAATGCTGCTATAAACACAGGGGTGCATGTATCTCTTTTAGTGTTTTTGTATTCTTCGGGTAAACACTCAGGGGAACAGTTGCTGGATCATACAGTAGTTTTATTTTTAACTCTGTAAGGAAACTACATATGTTTTTGACAGTGGTTGCACCAGTTTACAATCCCATCAACACTGCAAGAGGGTTCATTTTTCTTCACATCTTCACCAATGCCTGTTGTTTCTTGGGTTGTTGATTTTAGCCATTCTGACAGGTGTGAGGTGATATTTCATTGTAATTTTGGTTTGCATATCCCTGATGATAAGTGATGATTAACATCTTTCCATGGGTCTACTGGCCCTCTGTATTTCTTCTTTGGAGAAATGTCTGTTCATGTCTATTGCCCATTTTTAATTGAGTTATGTATTTTTGCATGTTAAGTTTTCATGAGTTTCTTAATTATTTTGGATACTAACCCTTTATCAGGTATGTCATTTGCAAATAACATCCCCCATTCCACAGGCTGTCTTTCAGGTTTAACCACTGTGTGAAAGCTTTTTATTTTAATATAGTCCCAATAGTTTATATTTGCTTCTGTTTCTCTTGCCTCAGGAGATATATGTAGAAAAACAGTTGCTATGACCCATGTCAAAGAGGTTACTGTGTTAGCTTCTACTTTACTATGGTTTCAGGTCTCACATTTAGTTATTTAATCTATTTTAAATTTATTTTTGTGTCTGGTGTAAGAAAGAGATCCAATTTCATTCTTCTGCATGTTGCTGTCCAGTTTTCTCAACATCATTTGTTGAAGATACTGTCTTTTTTCCACTGGATATTCTTTCCTACTTTGTCAAAAATTAATTGACCATATAGGTGTGGGTTCATTTCTGGGTTTTCTATTCTGTTTCATTGATCTATGTGTCTATTTCAGTGCTAGGACCATACTCCTGATTACTACAGTCTTATAATATGACCTGAAATCAGGAATTGAGATGCCTCCAGCTTTGCTTTTCAAGATTGCTTTGGTTAGTTAGGATCTTTTGTGGTTTCATACAAATTTTAGATCTGTTTATTCTATTTCTGTGAAAAATGCTATTGGTACTTTGGTACAGATTATGTTAAAGATGCAAATTGCAAAAAAAAAAAAAAAGATGTAGATTGCTTTGGGCAGTTTAGACATTTTAACCATATCTGTTCTTCCAATCCATGAGCATGGATGCCTTCCCCTTTCTTTGTGTCATCTTTAATTTCTCCCATCGGTATTTTATAGTTTTCAGAGTACAGGTCTTTTACAACTCTTTGGTTAGATTTATTCCTAAATTTATTATTATTTTTGGTACAACTGTAAATGGGATTATTTTTTAATTTATCTTTCTACTGCTTCATTATTGGTATATAGAATCATAAAAGATTTTTCTGTAGGTTGATTTTGTATCCTGAGAATGTTTGGAATTTATCAGTTCTAGCAGCTTCTTGGTGTAGATTTTCAGGTTTTCTAGATATAGTGTCATGTCATCTGCAAATAATGAAAGTTTGACTTCTTCCTGAACCAAGCTGGATGCCTTTTATTTCTTTCCGTTGTCTGATTGCCATGGCTTGGACTTCCAGTACTATACTGAATAAAAGTGGTAGGAGTGGAAATCCTTGTCTCGTGGGAACTTAGGGTTTGAAAAGCTCTGTTTTTCCCTATTGAGGATGCTGTTAGCTGTGGGTTTTTCATATATGGGCTTTATTATGTTGACGTAGGTTCCCTCTAAAACTCTGTTGAGGGTTCTTATAATAAATGGATATTGTATTTTTCAAATTTTTTTTCTATTGAAATGATAATACGGTCTTTATCATTCCTTCTATGGTTTTTATCCTTTCTTTTACTGAGTACCATGTTGATTGATTTGCAAATATTGAACCACCCTTACAACCCAGGAATAAATCCCACTATCATGGTGAACTGTTTTTTTATTGTATTGTTGGATTCGGTTTACTAATATTTTATTGAGGATTTTTGCATCTATGTTCATCAGAGATGAATATTGGCCTGTAGTTCTCTTTCATAGTAGTATCTTCATCTGGTTTTGGTATCAGGATAATCCTAGCCTTATAGAATAAATCCGGAAGTTTTCCTTCCTTTTCTATTTTTTTGGAATGGTTTGAGAAGAACAGGTATGAACTCTTCCTGAAATGTTTGGTAGAATTCGCCTATGAAGCCATCTGGTCCTGGACTTTTCGCTGGGTGTTTTCTGAACTGATTCCATTTCATTGCTTGTAACTGTTCTGTTCAAACTTTTTCTTCCTGTTTCAGTTTTGGTAGTGTCTATGTTTCTAAGAACTTAGCCATTTCTCCTAGGTTGTCCAATTTGTTGGCATATAGTTTTTCATAATAAACTTTTATCGTTGTAAATCTGTGGTGTTAAGCATTATTTCTCCTCTTTCCTTAACGATTTTGAGTCCTTTCTCTTTTTTTTCTTGATAAGTCTGGATAGAGGTTTCTATTGATTCTTTTCTAAGAACCAGCTCCTGGTTTCGTTAATCTGTTCTTTTGGTTTTTGTTTTAGTTTATCATTTATTTCTGCTCTAATCTTTATTTCCTTCCTTCTACTGGTTTTAGGTTTCATTTGTTGTTCTTTTTTCTAGCTCTCTTAAGTGTAAGGTTAGGTTGTTTGAGTTTTTTCTTGCTTCTTAACATAAGACTTACACTGTTACAAACTTTCTGCTTAGAACCACTTTTTCTGCAACCTACAGGTTTTGGACCATTGTGTTTCCATTTTCCTTTGTTTCAGTATAATGTTTTATTTCTTCTTTTATTTCCTGGTTAACCCATCCATTGCTTAGTAGCATGTTATTTAACCTCCATGTGTTTGTGATCTTTCCAGATTTTTTGTCCCGGTTGTTTTCTAGTTTCATAGCATTGTGGTCAGAGAAGATGCATGGTATGACTTCCATCTTCAATTTGTTGAGACTGGTTTTATGACACTAATATGTGATCTATTCTGAAGAATGTACTGAGCACACTTGAAAAGAATGTGTATTCTGCTGTTTTAGGATATTATGCTCTGAATGTATCTGTTAAATCCATCTGCTCCAGTGTGTCATTCAAAGCCACTGTTTCCTGTTGATGTTCTGAATGGATGACCTGTCAACTGATGTAAGCGGGGTATTAAAGTCTCCTACTATTGTATTACTACTGATTAGTTCCTTAGGTCTGTTAACTTTTTATGTATTTGGGTGCTCCTATGTGGGGTGCATAAATATTCATAATTATATGTTCTTATTGGATTATCCCTTTATTTACATCGTGTCCTTCTTTATGTTTTGTTACAGTCTTTATTTCAAAGTTTGTTTTGTTTGATATAAATATTGCTACTCAGACTTTCTTCCAACATTCATTTGCATGACAGGTGTTTCTCCATTCTCTCACTTTCATCGGTAGGTGTCTTTTGGTGTAGAATGAGGCTCTTGTAGGAAGCATATAGATGGGTCTTGTTTTTTTAACCCATCCTGTCACCTTATGTCTTTTCACTGGACTATTTACTTACTTCATTTACATTAGAAGCAATTAGTGGCAGATATGTATTTATTGCCATTTTATTACCTTTTTGTGGTTGTTTCTGAAGATTTTCTCTGATCCTTTCTTGTCTTTCACGTTTTGCTGATTATCTTTAGTGATATATTTGGTTTTCTCTTCATTCTTTGTAGGTTTATTAGTGGTTTGTGATATATGGTTACCATTGGGTTTCTCTAAAACCTCTTCTGCATATAGCAGCCTACATTAAGTTGACAGTTATTTAAGTTTGAACCCACTTTTTTCTTCTCTCCTCCCTAGATGTTAGGTATATGTTACTAATTTCTTAAGTAGGCTCCATGCCCAGTGTGGTGCCCAAGGTGGGTCTTGAACACATGATCCTGAGATAAAAACCTGAGCTGAGATCAAGAGTCAGATGCTTAAACAACTGAGCCACTCATGTGTATGTATATGTTATTATATTTTATAATTTTTTTGTGAGTATCTTGACTTTTTTTTTAACAGAAATACTCATTGTCACTGCTTTTGTGTTTCCTACCTTTACACTATCACTTTTGGTCTCCCCTTTCCATTCAAAGAGTCCCCTTTAACATTTCTCGCAGGGCTGGTTTAGTGATCACGAACTCCTTTATCTTTTTTTTTTTTTTAAAGATTTTATTAATTTTTGAAAGACAGAGAGCACATGTGTGTGGGGGGAGGGGCAGAGGAAGAAGCAGACTCCCCACTGAGCAGAGGGCCCAAGGCAGAACTCAATCCCAGGACCTTGGGATCATGACTTGAACCAAAGGCAGACACTTAAACTGAATGAGCTACCCAGGCACCCATGAACTCCTTTACTTTTTGTTTGTCTGAGAAACTCTTCATCTCTATTCTAAATAGTAGCCTTGCTGGACAGAGTATTCTTGGATGCATATTTTTCTAATTCAGCACTTCGAATGAATATATCATGCCACTCCCTTCAGACTTGCAAGGATTCTGCTGAAAAGTCTCCTGCTAGGGGCACCTGGGTGGCTCAGTGGGTTAAAGCCTCTGCCTTCGGCTTGGGTCATGATCTCGGAGTCCTGGGATATAGCCCCGTATCGGGCTCTCTGCTTGGCGGGGAACCTGCTTCCTCCTCTTTCTCGGCCTGCCTACTTGTGATCTCTCTCTCTCTGTCAAATAAATAAATATAATCTTTAAAAAAAAAAAAAAGTCTCCTGCTAGCCTTATGGGTTTTCCTTATAAGTTACTGACTTCTTTTGTCTTGCTGCTTTTGAGATTTTTTTTCTTCATCACTATACTTGGCAAACTTAATTACAATATGTCTTGGTTTGGGTTGCTTTAGTTGATTTGATGGAATTCTTTGTGCCTCCTGGATCTGGATGTCTGTGTCCTTCCCCAGATTAGGGAAGTTTTCAGCTATCATTTCTTCAAATAAACTTTCTGCCCTCTTTTCTCTCTCTTCTTTTTCTGTGACTCCTATAATTTGAATATTCTTATGTTTAATGAGTCAATGAGTTTCCTAAGTCTATTCTTGTATTATTTAATTATTTTTCCTCTCTTTTGTTCAGTTTGATTACTTTGTCTTCTAGATCACTAATTTCTTCCTCTTCTTCCATATATTTATGCATTCCATCAAGCAGGTTTCTGATTTTTTTTTTAAGATTTTATTTATTTATTTGACAGAGAGAGAGATCACAAGCAGGCAGAGAGGCAGCAGAGGGGGTGGGGGGGAGTCAGGCTCCCCACCGAGCAGAGAGCCCAATGCGGGGCTCAATCTGAGGACCCTGAGACCACAACCTGAGCCAAAGACAGAGGCTCAACCCACTGAGCCACCCAGGTGCCCCTCTGATTTCATTTTTTAAGCCCTTTATCTCTTCTATGTTATTCCTTATCTCTGTGTTAAGGGTCTCACTCATGTCTTCCACTCTTTTCTCAAGTCCAGTGAGCATCTCTGTAATTACTGCTTTAAATTCTCTATTAGGTATGTTACTTACATCTGTTTTGCTTATGTCTATGGCCATGCCTTGTCCTGTTCTTTCATTTGGGATAAATTTCCCTGTCTCTTCATTTTGTCTGCCTCTCTGTGTCTGTTTCTCTGAGTTAAGAAAGTCATCTGTGTCCTCTGCTCTTGAAAGCAGTGACTTTACAAAGAGGAGTTCCTGGAGTACCCTACAGTGCAATGTCCCCTGTTCACCAGAAACTGGTACTTCAGGAGAGTATCCTATGTGTGTTGCTTACTTATTAATACCATTTTGATAACTAATAATGCTATGCATATTTCAATGTTAATTAGATATTACAGTACTTAATTTTATTAAGCACTTTATCAACTTTCGATTTCTAGCAAAAGCAGGACTTGAGATCAGTTCCAACAGTTTATGTGTTAAGTGATCCAAAGAAGGCCTCAAAGAGCAGATATACAAATCCAAACAATCACAGAACTTCTTTCATATTGGTGACTAGCTGCAGTATCAATCTGGATACTCCGCTTCTTTCTTTCATGTCTTTATGTCCTCTCTGTACCGGGGCCACTTTCTGACTTCAACCAGAAAAATTCAACCAACAGACATCGGGAGAAAACAGTTTGGGATGTGCTGAGCATTAGGCGCAGTTCAGAGAATAGCAGACTTGATATTCGTTGTTTTCACCAGTTAGGTTCTAAAGTCATTTGTCATGAAAGCAATACATAACTAAGAAAGTGGAAAAGGAAGGATGGGTGAAAGCTAAAGGGAAATAAAGAATTAAGGAAGAATTTATTGTTTTTTAATAAAATAGTAGAGATTTTAGTATTCCAAAAGAATAAGGAAAAATATCTATCTGTACTTAGGAGTGTCTGTGTGTGTGTGTGTGTATTGTTCATAAGCTTTACTTATACAGCAGCAGAATTCTTAAAAATCAGAAAAAAGGAAAATCAGAAGAGATAGTAAATATAAATATAAAATTAGCAAACCTCACTAAATACCTAAGTAGAAAAATTATCTTTTAATATTGAAGGACCTTTCATACATACACACACACATGTTAATTGAGGCCATTAAAAAGTATCAACAAAATTAACTGGATCAAAATCACACAAAGTATGTTCTACATAATGGAATGAAATTAGAAATTTCAGTAGAAACCAGTAACTGGAAAAGGAATTGGCAAAATTTATATATGTGGAAGTTAATATACAACCAAATAATAGGTCAAAGAACTCACAAGAGAAATGGGAAAATAGCGTGAGATGAAAGAAAATTAAATATAACATATCAATTTACAGAATGAAGTTAAAACAGGAAGTAAAGATGGACTATTTTACCTGAAAATATCTATGTTAAAAAAGAGGAAGAGCTCAAATCAATAACCCAAACTTCTACCTTAATACCAGAAAAGAACAAACTAAACCCAATGAAAATGAAAGGAAAGAACAAAACAGAGAAACAACAGGAAAATTCAATAAAACCATAAAGTGGTTTTTAAAAGATCAACAAAATTGACAAACCTATAGCTATGCTGACCACGAAAAAAAAGAACATACAAAATTAGTAAAATAAGGAAACAGAAAATATTACTACCTATGCATAAATAAGATTATAAATGAACACTATGAACAATTAAATGACAATAAGCTAGATAAGCTAAATAAAATGAACAATTTCCTAGAGAGACACAAGCTACCGAAATTGACTCAAGAAGAAATACAAATCTGAACTTATAGAAGAGACCAAGTATCCAAACAAAAATAAAACTTCCAACAAAGAAAAGCCCAAGCCCAAACGGTTTTACTGCTAGATTCTAATAAATGTTTAAATAATTAATTTTTTAAAAGATTTTATTTATTTATTTGACAGACAGAGATTACAAGTAGGCAGAGAGGCAGGCAGAGGGAGAGATGGGAAAGCAGGCTCCCCGCTGAGCAGAGAGCCTGATGCGGAGCTCCATCCCAGGACCCTGAGATCATGACCTAAGCTGAAGGCAGAGGCTTTAACCCACTGAGCCACCCAGGTACCCCTAAAGAATTGATTATTAATACCTCATTAACACCAACAAAAAAATAAGAGGAAATAATTTACAACTAATTCTATTAAGCCACAGACATCTCAAGAATAGACATCAGTATCCCTTATGAATATAGACACAAAAACTCTCAACAATAATTTAGCAAACCAAATCTAGCAACATATAAAATGGATTATAAACCATGACCAAATGGGATTGATTGCAGGATTGCAATGGTTTCAACACATGAAAATTAAAGTAATACACCATGTTAATAAAGGAAAAAAACAAGGTTATATCAAAAGATGCAGAAAACAAATCTGACAAAATCTAACACCTTTCATGATAAAAATACTCCACATACTAGGAAGAGACTTTTCTCAACCTTATAAAGAACATCTGTGACATATCTAATATCATATTAAATCTTAAAATATTGAAAAACTAGGATCAGAAACATGATATCTGCCCTTATCATTTCTATACAACAGTGTACCAGAGGTTCTAGTGAGAGCAATTATACAAGAAAAAGAAACAAAGGGTCTCCAAATTGCAGAGGAGGAAGTTAAACTATCTACATTTGCAGATGACATAATATATATAGAAGATCTTAAAAATCCACAATAAAACTATTTGAGCTAATAATCAAGCTTGGCAAAGTTGCAAGATACAGGATTAATATATGAAAATTAACTGTATTTCTAATATTAGCAATGAATGATCCAAAAATGAAATTAAGAAAACAATTACATTTATAACAACATCAAGACCAAGAAAATACTGAGGAATTAAACAAATTAAGGGTAAAACTGGACTCAGTAAACTACAACATGTTTTTGAAAGGAATTAAAGACCTAGATATTTTGAATGACATCTTATTTTCATGGATTAGAACATTTATTTTAGTTAAGAAGCTAATACTGCCCCAGGATGTCCTTCAACAAACAAGTGGATAAAGAAGATGTGGTCCATATCCACAATGGAATATTACTCGGCCATCAGAAAGGATGAATACCCAACTTTTGCATCAACTTGCATGGAACTGGAGGAGATTATGCTGAGTGAAATAAGTCAAACAGAGAAAGTCAATTATTCTACAGTTCCACTTATTTGTGGAACATAAGGAATAGCATGGAGGACATTAGGAGAAGGGGAAAATGAAGGGGGAGAAACTGGATTGGGAGATGAACCAAGAGGGACTATGGACTCCAGGAAAAGAAACGGAGAGTTTTAGAAGGGAAGGGGATGGGGGAAATGGTGAGCCTGGTGATAGGTATTAAGAAGGGCATGGATTGGGGCACCTGGGTGGCTCAGTGGCTTAAAGCCTCTGCCTTCAGCTTAGGTCATGATCCCAGGGTTCTGGGATCGAGCCCCACATCAGGCTCTCTGCTCAACAGGGAGCCTGCTTCCCTCTCTCTCTAGCCTGCCTCTCTGCCTACTAGTGACTTTTGTATATAAAAAAAAAAAATAAAATCTTAAAAAAAAAAAAAAAAAAAAAAGAAGGGCACGGATTGCCTGGGGCACTGGGTGTTATAAGCAAACAATGAATCATGGAACACCACATCAAAAATTAATGATGTACTTAATTTATGGTGACTAACATAATACAATAAAAAATTAATTTTTTAAAAAAGAAGCTAGTACTCCCCAAATTTATCTACAGATTATATCTAACCCTATCTAAATCATAACTAGCTTTTTTGCAGAAATAACAAACTGATACTCAAACTCATTAAGAAAATGCACAGGAACCAGAATAGCCAAAACAATCTTGAAAAAGGACAATTTCAGGGACGCCTGAGTGGCTCAGTTGGTTAAGCGGCTGCCTTCGGCTCAGGTCATGATCCCAGCGTCCTGGGACTGAGTTCCACATCGGGCTCCTTGCTCAGCAGTGAGCCTGCTTCTCCCTCTGCCTCTGCCTGCTACTCTGTCTGCCTGTGCATGCTCGCTCCTGTGCTATCTGACAAATAAATAAACAAAATATTAAAAAAAAAAAAAAAAAAAGAAAAGAAAAAGGACAATTTCAAAATTTATTCACAAAGCTATAGTAATCAAAACAGTATGGTACTGGCATAAATAATGACATATAATATGACACCAGAGGGGCTCCTGGGTGGCTTAGTGAGTTAATCGCCAGCTTCAGCTCAGGTCATGATCCCAGGGTCCTGGAATCAAATCCCACATCGGGAGCCTGTTTTTCCCTTTCCCTCTGCCATTCCCCCCATTTATGCTCTCTGGTTCTAGCTCTCTGTCAAATAAATAAATAAAATCTTTTAAAAAAAGACAACAGGGGCGCCTGCGTGGCTCAGTGGGTTAAGCCGCTGCCTTCGGCTCAGGTCATGATTTCAGGGTCCTGGGATCGAGTCCCGCGTCGGGCTCTCTGCCCAGCAGGGAGCCTGCTTCCCTCTCTCTCTCTCTCTCTCTGCCTGCCTCTCTGCCTACTTCTGATCTCTCTCTGTCAAATAAATAAATAAAATCTTTAAAAAAAAAAAAAAAGACAACAGAATAAAGACTTGAGAAACCCTTATATTTATGGTCAACTAACTTTTTACAAGGACGTCAAGGTAATCAAATATGGGAAAGAATGGTCTTCTCAACAAATGGTAATGCAACAACTGGGTATTCACGTGCAAAAGGATGTAGATGAACCTCTATCTACAAAATATACAAAAACTGAATTAAAAGAGATTATAAATCTAAACATAAAAAAAGCTAAATGGGGACGCCTGGGTGGCTCAGTTGGTTAAGTGGCTGCCTTCGGCTCAGGTCATGATCCCAGCATCCTGGGATCGAGTCCCACATCGGGCTCCTTGCTCAGCAGGGAGCCTGCTTCTCCCTCTGCCTCTGCCTGCCTCTCTGTCTGCCTGTGCTCACTCCTGCACTCTCTCTCTCTCTCTAACAAATAAATAAATAAAATCTTAAAAAAAAAAAAGCTAAATGTACTAAACAAAATGTTAGTATAGATTATAGAATTATATCTTCATGATCTTGGGCTAGCCAATGGTTTCTTAGTTATGACACCAAAGCACTAGCCACAAAAGAAAAAAATATATTCGATTTCATCAAAATTAAAACTTTTGTTCATGAAGAACATTACATAGAAAGTAAAAAGACAACACACAAAGTGGGAGAAAACGTATATAAAATAATATACCTGGTAAGAGTCTAGCATGCACAATATATAAAGAGCTCTTAAACCTCAAGAACAAAAAAACAGCCAATTAAACAATGGAGGATAGGAATAGGCATTTTTTCACATTTTCTCAAAGATATACAATAGCCAACAAGCATATGAAAAGAATGCTGAGTATCATTTAGTCATAAGGAAAATGCAACTCAAAACCACAATGAGAGCACTTTACACCCACTAGGATGGTTAAAATCAATCAGTCATAAGCATTGGTGAGAAAGGATGTGGAAAAGTTGGAACCCTCATAAATTCTTAGTGGTAATGTAAAATGGTGCAGCTCTGGAATATAGCCTGGCAGTTCCTCAAACAGTTAAATACAGAGTGACCATATGATCCAGCAATTCTACTCTAGATACAAGAAATAAATCACGTGTCTGCCCAAAAGCTCTATGAAAGTATTCATAGCAGTACTTTTCCAAACAGCCAAACGGTGGAAACAAGCCAAATGTCATAAACTGATAAATTGGTAAATAAAAAGTGGTATATGCATCTGATGGAACAGTATTCAGGCATAAAAAGGAAGACACTACTGAGGTGCCTGGGTGGCTCTGTCGGTTAAGCATCCGACTCTTGACCTCAGCTCAGGTCTCAATCTCAGCTGTGAGTTCAAGCCCCACTGGGCTCTATGCTGGGTGCAGAGCCTACTTTAAAAAAAAAAAGGGGGGGGGAGCAAAGTACTGATTCTTTCTAAATTCCAGACCCAAAGAAACAGTCCACTAATTAAAATACATATTGTTTCATGTCATTTAATTTGGAATGGTGTATAACACAGCAAAGATAACTGGAAAAGCACATGTGATTTTTATAGTAAAAACTAGTAACTCTTGTTCCCTGATGGTTCCTCTTTTCACAGTGCTCTAAAGTCATATACATAACTCCCCCCAAAAGAAAGCAGATATGAAAATACATGGGTACAGAAACACATGTATTTTTTTTAAACATAAGAAAAGTATAATGTTTTCAAGATACCAAAAAATATCACCTCCCATTCTGGTATGTTACAGAATTCAAAAATACTCCCAAAAGATATCATGGAGGTAGGGACATACACCAGCTTAGGCCTCCATTTGGATGCAATTTCAGACAATTCTCCTGAATGGTCTTGCCCTTAGTGGGGTTTACCATAAAGCAACACTTTTCTGATTTCCCAGGTTGTTCTGAGGATAGGTTTGGCTTTACTGGTAATTCTGAAGTCTCCTACGTTTGACTTAAAGGTGTTATGACATTTTATCTTTTAAGTAACAGACAAATTCTGGCTCTGTCTATGCATACTGTATGATCTCAAGGAAAAAATGACAACTTTCTTTGCCTTATCTATGTCTTACTTGATTTGATCAGGATGATTTTAAGGCTTAAATGAGAGAAGACATGAAAAGTCCTGGTCAGTGTTAGGCACAAGAGAGACAGAACACCTGTCTCTAACCTTAAGACTCAAGAGTATGGCTTAGTAGTTGCAAAAGAGAATCACATACTAAGAGCAATTATATGTATTTCTAAGTCATATTTTGCAATTTTTAGCAGACCATTTTAAAAGTTTTAAGTGTACTATGAAACTCATTAATTTATGCTAAAGTAATATTTTAGTAACAGAGAAGGTTAATTTTTAATATTTACCTTGATCAAATATTTTTCCCATCTGTCTGCTGTAACAGATTTGCCAATCTTCCTCATTAACTTCAAATGGAGCTCCACCAATTCTTTTGGTACTTAAAAAAAAAGAAAAAATACGATTAGCCAGCAGAAGAAAATGTTTATAAACATTTAAAATGATTTTTAAAAAGAACTTTCTGGGGCACCTGGGTGGCTCAGTCGGTTAAGTGTCCTTCAGCTCGGTCATGATCCCAGGGTCCTGGGATCGAGCACCTGCTTCTCCCTCTCCCTGCCACTCCCCTTGCTTGTACTCTCCCTCTCTGCCAAATAAATAAATAAAATCTTTAAAAAAAAAAAAGAACTTTCCCCAACCCTGAATACATTTTCAAAACAGATGATGTTGATTTTAGCTATCTTTTAGACCCTGAATCAGGAAAGATTAGTCTAAGGCAAGAAGTAACTAAAAACCACTCTCTTAAAAATGAGAAAGAATACTCATTCACTTTTTCTTTCCAAGTATTATCAAGTAAGAATCAACCTAGGGCTGCCCAGTTGGTTAAATGTCTGCCTTCGACTCAGGTCAGGATCCTGGAGTCCTGGGATCGAGCCCCACATCAGTCCCTCTGCTCAGTGGGAAACCTGCTTCTCCCTCTCCCTCTGATCCTCCAATCTGTTCGTGTTCTCACTCATTCTCTCTCAAATGAATAAAGAAAAAAATCTTTTAAAAAATAAACCTGCATGTAAACTGTGAATTTCTGAGTGATAATGTGTCAATGTAGGTTCATCAACTGTAACAAATGTGCTTCTGTGGTGCCAGGGTATGGATAGTGGGGAGATTCTATGTGTTGCAGAAGAGCGTATATACGGTATACGACTCTCTGTACTTCGTGCTCTTTATTTCTGTGAATCTAAAACTGCTCTAAAAAATAAAGCCCATAAAAAAGAAATACCATCAAGTAAAAGCCCTTAACCATACAACTAAAATTTCTATTAGTTTTTATATCTCCTAACACATATATGGATAATTTACATATTGCAGACCAACACAGAGATCCACAGAATTAGAAAAGAAACAAGGAATATAAATTCCAAATTGATGGATATCTCAGAAATAGAGTCTAATGGCTTTCAAAATACTTCACAAAACTATTCTTTCAATCTATACCTTCTCTAAGTTCTAAAGTCCTTTATAGCATCCCTAAGGATCTTCACCTGACAACCTTAAGGGACAGAAAACTGACTTACTTTCTGAAGTTCTAGTTATTAGAAAGTTAGCCTTGCATGTGGTCACAATCTGCCTTCCTATACCTTCCTTCCCTGGTTCTTACTCTTATTTCTCTACCTCCAAAACAATACTTTCAACTCCTCTTCTGTTGGAACCTTCAAAGATTTTAAGATTGTTTTATCCTCCCTCAGGTTTTCTCTTCTAACTATAAACAACCAGAGTTCCATATATCCCTTGGGCATGATCTGATTACATTAATTATGAGTTAGACTCAAGGGAAATAAAAGACACACATATATGCCTATCAAATTTAGCATTTCCCAAATACCAAATAACCACTAGTAACCTAAGAAACATTTGAGGTGTACTCTCTAAAAGGTTCTATAATCACATACGTTAGAAAAATACTGGATCCTAAAAGAAGTTGTTTTTTTGTTGTTGTTTTACTGCAGGACATCTTGACATCTTTATTGATTGATCTTATATGCATCATGAATATCCAAGAGAAGGATATAATCTCCACATTCTCTAATACATTTTATCAAGGAATTTTTTTGTGTGTGAAACATACACTATCTTATCTTAGGATATAAGTTCTCTAAAGAACGAGTTGGCAAAC
>RCUC01131981.1:0-23040 GCA_003697995.1 Taxidea taxus jeffersonii | reverse complement strand
AAAAAAAAAAAAGAAATGGAAATGTCATCCCGTAAGGGAAGCAACTAAATTAGGTCATGTCGTCTTTACCCAAAAGACTGGCCTTTTTTCTCTTTCGGTTAGATTCTTTTAAGTGTGTTAGTTTGTTGATTCTCCTATTTTGGAATCAGGACAATGGTTTACTAGTAATTCTAATTCTGCTTTCCCTGCCACTGGAGCTGTGACAGGCACTTTCTGGGTTTCAGAGGGATCCTGTCTTCCTGGTTCAAGCTCTGATCTCCGAGGATACGGGTTGTTGCCCTAGACCCACAGCGTCTGAGCTTAGCAGCTGAGTCTCTTCTACTCTCCGAGGCAGCTTCACAGCAAGGCAAATGCAAACCATTTCCAGAATCTGGGATCTCACGTGGGGCAGCATGACAAAAACTGCCCACGACCATTTAGATGTAACCAGCAAGGTTGTTGGCTGGCAAAAGCCAAGGAGAAGGATGGATTTCAGAACCTATGACATGCATTCATTCCATCCTCAGAGCTCTCCTCCCTCGAAAGGAAATGCAGGTGGAGGTCATCTGAGCTTGGGCTGGAGCAGCCCAGATGTAGAAAGGTCCAGATTCCATGGACGTCCAGACTCCTGTCCAACCCCTACTTCCAGGGATTAACATTCACTGACCTCCTTCCTGTGTCAGGCTCAGGGACCCTAGGAGATGGTATTCTAGGCATAATAAACACATTTTAAAATAGAAGCTCAGAAGGTCTAAATGCCTAAAAGCAGAGCCCAGATTGGACTTTCTGAACTTGTCGTTTTAAGACTCTGTGTCAAGGATCAGAATCTAATTGGCCTTAAATTGGGTAAGTTGTGCCTTGATCCCTCCCTCTGTTCTCCAAGCCCTCCTGGCAAGTGGGTAAAAGCAAAAGAGGAACTAAAAAGAACACGGCCAGTGTAAGGAGTATCATCAACTGCACCCAGCTTGGGCTTACGGCCAGGAGCTGGTATTTCAGGGCCCGAGACCAGGGCTCAGGACTGAAGCTTGGTCCTGTCAGTGATTAGTAACAAATTAATCCAACTGCTTACACCACATTACACCGCAAGCTGCGGTTTATCTGACCCCACGCCTCCAGAATCCAACGGAGTCAGACTCCGTCACTGGCCTCCTATCAAGCGCATGGGTCAAGACCAAGGCCCAGCACATAGAGGATATGGACTTGCTGTGAGAGACGTTGGCCTGGACGGAGCCACAGGCCGGTGGCAGAGCCCCCCAGTGCTCACCTGCTGGCCCCGTGGCCCTGGGCTGGGGAGGTCTTCATCGGGCTTGATCTTGGACCGCTTGTTGTGCATCAGGTCCCCCGTGCTACTCACCGCGGACTCGCTCGTCGGCTTGTTCTGCGGGTCACATTTTCGGGGACAGAGATAGTAATCAGGTTTCGATCAAGGAGCGGGACCAGAGCTAAAACATGCAACTGTAGACAAGCAGGCCGATGTGGCATTGGAACAAGGGGTCTGGTAAGGCTCCAATCCCACAAAAGCCGAGCCCTGGAAACATGTCCGAGGCCAGAAAACACATCTATGATGGTTTCCCCTCGGAGGAGAAACTCCCCGTGGCTTTCAGGGTCCCCTGGGGGAGTCCTTCGGTGAAACGTCTGCTTTCAGCTCAGGTCATGATCCCGGGGTCCTGGGATTGAGCCCCACGTCGGGCTCCCTGCCCAGCAAGGAGCCTGCTTCCTCCTCTCCCTCTGCCTGCCATTCCCCCTGCTTGTGCTTTCTCTCTCTCTTTCACTCTCTGTGTGTCAAATAAATACATGAAACCTTAAAAGTACATAAACAAATTAACTCCCTGTGGCTTTTAAAAGCCAGAAGACTAAAGCAGGGGGCTTGGGTTTTCATGGGCTCCAATCGTGCATTTAGAAGAACAGAGTCGTGAGGTGGGCAGGAAACCAAAAGAAACAGCTGGCAACATTCTTAGAGGATTCAGACTCTTTGAGTGGGATTAGCGAGGGGGTAAGAACAGAGGGCACGGTGTGGTGGCACAGCATGGTTTGGTTCTTCCCGTGAAGTTATCACAGGATCCGGAGTGCCTGTGGGGAGTCACCAAACAAGAGCGACCCCCTCATACGGCATATTGACCTGAGCAGGGTTACAGACCCTCATCCAGCAGCTCACTGTCCCATTGAGGAAGAAACGACTCTGTGACAGGAAGCACACACACACATGCCACAATCATCAAAACCTGAAGCCTACAGCCCTGGGTTAGGAGAATGCTGAGGCAGCCACCTGTCCTGGGTTAGGCAGGGCCCTCCTCTGCAGTTACAAGACGGATCAGCTCCTTGGGCTGTGTCTCTCACCTGTGAGGATTCCGAAGGGCCCGAGCTGACCTGGACGGGGTTCAGGACCGTGGGGATCCCAGGGATGGGCCTCTGTGTTGGAAACGTCGGAGCAGGGTGGATGAGAGGAGGGCTGTGTCCAAAGGCTGAGCCTAAGCTCTGCTGCCGGCTTAAGATTTGTTGATGCATATGGAGAGACACGGGAGCAGAAGGGTAGGTGAAGCTCAAGGCAGGGCTGCAGGTGGGGAAGAAAGAGTAGACGGCTCTCACTTATACAGAACGCCCAGATCCCCGCAAGCATGCCGGGTTTGCGTCTTTGTACCCGGTGCTGCCCTCCCAAATGACATCAGGTCTGCTTATGTAGGTAAAAACGGTTACTGATGGACATCGTGTTCACTTCTGAGAGAAACATGCCTGCAGAAGCAGACACACGTGTGCCCTTGCCCAGACACACAGACCTGAAATGAGGCTCAGCACGACAGGAACAAAAGGCTTTGGCTCAATAACAGCTATTTATTGCAATAACAAACTTTATATAAAAAGGAGAATGGGCGACTACATGCTTTATAGTACTTTTATTGGCTCTTAGTGCCACGTATGTCCCCGTGCATGGAGCAATCTCTTTAATCTCGGCTCACGCTGCGTGCTTTCATATGTCTCCAGATCTTATTACAAGAGGAAGGAAAATCAATTGGTTAAATGTGTTTTGAACACCATGCTTGTCATATCACTCATTTGTTTGTAAAGATGGAAAGCTTAGTTCATCCAGAATGCCACCTAAAGAATTTCCATCAGTGCCGTCTGGTTACGGAAGCTGATGGATTAACCTCTCCTGGCTCAAATTGGTGATCAATGGGCTTCGCTGGAGGAATATTCCAATGGGAGAGCTCGGCTCCCTCTCCCAGCTAAATGGCATTAAATATCTACGCAAGCCCATTATACATGCTAATGCCTACCACCGCTCCATTATGCCTCAGCCCCATCCAGCCTACAGCGAGTTTCGAGGAAGCCGCACTATTACCTACAGATGTCTCGATGGGTACAGGGTGCCAGATCGTTCTTTGTGCTGGCACAGTTTAGGGATCAAGTCCTCTTAAAAGAATGAAGTGTTCTCGAGGAAATCTGCCCATGGCTTAAAAATGCATGGAAAACTATAATTGCATTCACGAACATTTCCTTCTTAAAAATAATCAGTGGGGGGAAAAATATGTATTTCCTCCATCCTGCTGTGTAATACCCAGAAAGAATCGGAGTTTCTCGTAATGTCAAAGGTAGAATTCATGCAAATTTCCAATCTGGTGGGTTAATTACTGCTGTTGGTAAGCACATTAACTGAGAATATAATAATTACAATACCAAAATTCAAACCACTTCAACAACTTTAAGTAATAATTCCAAAAATACTCTGTTCATTAACATGACTACACATTTTGCCTATTTGAAGACAATCCATGAAAGGCTGCTTCAATGGGATTACATTACTATTATTCCTACAGAGAACCTTGCAGTTACAATAGCTTGCCCATTTAACACTGAATATCATTAAGATTACCCTTGGAGAATTTCCCCCAGCTTGGAGGAACTCTCCTTTCATTCCGCATTGTCACTCCATAATAAAGGCGAGCAGGAGCATGGTGAAAACAGTCATTGTTCATGGCAAGTTAGGGAGAAATCAGTAATAATATTCCATTTCTGCAGTGCGATAGTTTCTGCCCCTGTTTCCGAAAGCAACCGTGAATGATTACTGCAAGACTCTACTAAGGTAGCTGCGTGGATGACTGATAGGGCATTAATCAAAAGATGCATATCTGCCCCAGAATTTGTTCACAAGCTTTCTTCTAATAGCTGATTTCATGTTCACTGAGCTCTATGCCAGTTTGTCCAATTTATTTTTCAGTGTACAAGCCATTCATCAAAAAAAAAAAAAAAAAACCCCACAATGATTTAACACCCCACCCCTTTCCTTTTGGTGAATGGGTATGACTAAGTGCAACTACCTTATTCTACTCATTAAAACAGCAAAAGCCCAAAGACCCCACTGCACATGTATTTGCAATGGGACACAGTCTGCGGAAGCCTCCAGACATCTTCACGGAGTTCCCTGAGCCCACACGATGGAGCAGGCATGGAAGGGGGTCCTTCTACTGCCGGAAGGCGCAACCTTTGGGGGCTCAAAAAGTCAGGACCTGATTAAGGCTTAGGGCCACTAGAGAAAACATATCAGAAAGCAGAACATGACCTCAGTTGTGTATAGGAGTGATTTACAGATGTTCCTGGGCAGGCAGGATGGGTCCATTTTTACTTCTCAAAAGGTGTCAGAGGGGGGGCGCCTGGGTGGCCCAGCGGGTTAAAGCCTCTGCCTTCGGCTTGGGTCATGATCTCAGGGTCCTGGGATCGAGCCCTACATCAAGCTCTCTGCTCAGCAGGGAGCCTGCTTCCTCCTTTCTCTCTGCCGGCCTCTCTGCCTGCTTGTGATCTCTATCTGTCAAATAAATAAATAAAATCTTAAAAAAAAAAAAAAAAGGTGTTAGAGGGAAGGAGGGCCAGGCTGGGTTTCCTGCTGCGGGCCCTGTCCTCAGGTACACTCGGGCTGACCTCAGCAGACATTGGGAAAGGCAGGACAGCTTTCGACACATTTTGGGGAATGTCCCGTCCCCTTCTTGTGGCTGCTTTCTTGCAGGTAAAAAGCAGTTGCCAGGAATAAACCTCCGAAATCCATGTCCACTCTTGGCGTCCAGGGGACACGATGAGCGCAGGCAGAGTCTCCCAGGGTGCAGGGGGCCGGCCACAGGAAGGTTCTCTCTGCCACGTGGGAAGGGCAGGTGGTGGCGGGCTCCTGTGGCGGCAGGTGGGGGGGGGGGGGTCCCGGGGAAGCTGCCTGTTCCTCCTGGCCACAGAGCCTCTTTAGGACTTGATGGCACACGTTGCTCTAGGCTCTGTTGCAGCATCAGCAAGGATGCTCTCAGGAGAGCGTGGAGGAGGACAGAGGGCTTGGAAGGAAGAAGCCAAAGACGGGCAACATCCCAGCACCGAGTGGAGATGTCAGTGATGACAGAAAAAACGGGTGGGGCATTCCCACAGGTGGGGAGTCGGGGATCAGCCACCACTCCTGCTCTCTGACAGTAAGTGGCCCTAGGAAGCCACCTCAGGGAGCCGGGGGAGGGGCGGCTGGAGGTGGGGGTTGGTTGGGGGGAAGCAGGAGAGTCCCCCAGCCACAGGCACCACCCGCATCCTTCCCGAGCTGAGCATGGTCACATCCTTTCTATCAGCTGGGTCTTGGCTAAGTGTCACCTCCTGGGACGGCGAGGCCTTCTGAGACCATGCCCCATCAAAATGAGCTCACCTGCATGGCGGGTCCGATCACGTTCTCCTGTTGGACCCTTCTGTTCCCCGGCCACACCCGCGCTCTCTGAGGTCAGTCTTTCTCCCTCTAGACCCTGAGGTCCCAACGGGGTGGACCCTCTGATGCCTGGAACACTGCCCTGTGCACAGCAGGCCCTCAATGCTGAGTCCGTGAGTGACTAAGTCTCTTTTTCAGCGTACTATAGTGTCCATTTACTGCTGAATTTAGAGGTTGAAAACAACAGATGCTTACTCTCTCACTGGCTCCTGAAACCAGTATTGCATTCTTCTGGAGTCTCCAGCACCTTCTAGAGGCCGATCCATCCTCTGCTGGTGGTTCCATATCCGCCGACTTTCCCTGGCTCTGACTCTGGTCCCCCACCTTCCTCTTATAAGGATGCTTTTAATTACATCAGGTCTACCCGAATAATCCCAGATAATCTCATCTCAAACTCCTTCACATACTCCCAGCTACAAAATTCCTTCTGCCTCGTAAGGTAACAGGCCCATTCGTTTCTGGGGTTAAGACGTGAGGTCCTTGGGGCCGATCACACTCAGAAGAGTCAATTCAAAGAAAAACATGTCTTCCTCTGAAAACTACAATTTGATAATGCATCTGTAAAACAGTCTAAACAAAGCCAGATTCATGTCTTTCTAGACAACTTTAGTGGCTGAGGACAGTCTTTGCTGATTATAGAGGTCGGAATTAAAAAGAAAAAACAAATCCTAACCTTTAGAAACCCTGAAAAGAATCATTCCATAATTTCCTAGAAATTACTGATATTGTTGAGGATTTTTCTAAATCTCCCATGTCCTCTAAAGGAGGACATGGTCTAATTTAAAACTCAGTCTACTTGAGCTTTATTACCTCAAACTTTTTTATATTTCTGCTCACCCTATTCTTTTCTGTGGATCCCATGAAGAAAGCTTAATTTTATCATCTGATTTCTGCATTCTCTTCACTCAGTATTTGACATATTAAATATAATTTTAAAAAAACATTTTTTTTAGTTTTCACTTCTTTTCCCAATGACTACAGGGAAGATGGGGTTACTTAAAACACATAAACATTTATAAACATGGGACTTAAAATGATTTATCTATATTTAGTCGATGAGACGAGGAGAAAACGTGTCAGATGGCCCCCATCTTCCCAAGCAAGGTGTTAACTATGCCACAGGTCTCCTGAGACAACAGTCCAAAAGGAAGTCTTACGAAGGTGAGGAAAAAGAAGAGCTCAAGTCACCGAAATTGGAGGACTCTTGCAGAGCAGTCACCATGGGACTTGCCGTCTAAGCGTCCTACCCCAGACACAGTTTGCAAGTGTAATCAGAGAAGCTTCTAGAAACTAGTGATCCTTGCAAAACACTCCAAGAAGCACTCTTCTAGGACAACAGTTATCAAGCCAGAAGAAATTAATTTCAATATTAATTTGGCCTTTACTTTTCTCAAGAGTAGAAAAGGAGAAAGGTGTGGGTTTTAGGTCCTTACTCTAGTGTGGAGAACGTCCTCAGCCACCCAATATAATTTCTACCCATTAGAACAGATTCACAGTTACAGATTTTTTTGCTTTATAAAATACCTTAAAGGAACATTCCTCTGTGTTTGTGGTGACTCAGGGATATAACTCTGAGCATACTGACATAAAATTACTCACAGTCAATTCCCCCTTTAAGTTCAGCTCTGAGCTAACAGTGATCAACATAGCGTTATCTGAGTGGGAACAAGTTCATCTATTTTCCAAAGATTTAAATGAAAACTCCCAAAGTCTGAAACTTTGAAAAAGTTTTGATATATTTATCCTCTATCAAAAATCAAAGATATAGGGGCACCTGGGTGGCTCAGTGGGTTAGCCTCTGCCTTCGGCTCAGGTCATGATTCCAGAGTCCCGGGATCGAGCTCCGAATCAGGCTCTCTGCTCAGCAGGGAGCCTGCTTTCCTTCCTCTCTCTCTCTGCCTGCCTCTCTACCTACTTGTGATCTCTGTCCATCATATAAATAAATAAAACCTTTAAAGAAAAAAAAAATCAGAGATATAGTTTTGTCGATACTCTTTTTGCAAAGTTTTGCAAATTGGGCCTTATTTCTTCATGGGCAGTAAAGAGCATAGTCACACCTCACCTATCTGGAAGTCTCCTATCTGGGAATCTCAGCAACTACCCCCCATCCAGGTAAAATTTGGAGTACAATTAGAAAGAAAATGTTAAGCAAAATAAATGTCATAAAATGCACACACAAAATCATGCATCAATTCAGTAAGTTTTAACCAAGTACTTTTTATGTATCCCATTTATAGTACCAGAGCATAAAATATTTTTTGCAACTAGATAGCTAGATATTATTATAATCAATACATGGAACTTTGACATTCATAATTATTTTTCACTTTCACCACATTGTGTTCTCACACCAAGGAAGTAATGTGAGCCAACATTTGTACAGAAACCTTGTGATCAATCCATGCGTTTGTATTTAATTTCTAGAATGACCTGTAAGTGGGGACACTGAAAGTTCATACTGCAGAATATCACTCCCTAAATATTTATTCACCACCTGCTGCCGGTGTGAAGAGTAGCAGACACACGGTGCCTCTGTCTTCTTAGGAAATGTCCTGTTTTAAATATAAGGTCAATGCTAGCTACCTATAAACACGTGTTTTTCAATTGTTCAGGGTGCTATATTTTGCTCAGATGTGAATTTTGGAAACATCCTTTAAATGGAATGCATGTTGGGGCCCTTGGGTGGCTCAGTCATTAAGTGTCTGCCTTCGGCTCAGGTCATGATCCCAGTGCCCCGGGATCGGGCCTGTGTCGGGCTTCCTGCTCAGTGAGGAGCCTGCTTCCCCTTCTCTCTTTGCCTGCCTCTCTGCCTATGTGTGATCTCTCTTTGAAGCAGCCCACTGGGCCTCTCTGAACATCAGTCCCTTGGACCTGAAAACAGTTCAGCCCAGCTGGGAGCTTGGAAGGCTTCCTGCTGTTCCCCAAGCAGGGGCCGAGGACTGTGCCTAAGGGGGCCCCTGCCTGCTTGTTTACTGCCCTCTGGCCCCTGGATTCCTGACACTCCCTCAACACCGAAGCTCTTCCCATCCCACGGTCTCATCTGGTCCACTCATTCATTCGTACCTGATTGGAGCCTTTTCCCCTTCAGGAGTTCAGTGAGGGTAGGGATCCTGCCTCTCATCCATCCTGGGAGCCCCTACACCCAGCACGGTGACTAACACAGAGTTGAATATGCAGTTGAATATGGGAGGGGATGAATGAGTAACTGATTAAATGAAATGCTCTCTAAAACCAATGACCACATATGAGAGGCAATAAAAACTACCTTTCTCAGTATTAATCACTTTGGCTGCTGCTGGGGGAGAAGTTTGTCACCACTTTCAGAAGATGTCATCAGGGTTTCAGGACACTGGTCATCGGGCACTGTGTTTACCTACACTCTGTTCTTTGCTGTGTCCCCCCAGCTTGTAACAGGCATCAACAGACCCAGAGTCAAGCTGCTGTGGAGACCGAGCTGGTTGCTCTCCTGCCTTGGGAGGTTCTCCTGCCTTGGGAAGTGGCAACAGATATCTGCTTCCTCCAGGGGCCTGGGGCCGGGGCCATGGCCACTGCAGGACACAGAACACAGCCCGCTGTCCCAGCCCCAGCCACAGTCCGTGGTGCTGGCTACAGAAAGCCTGTCCCACTATGGCACTCGACTCCCACTTTCATCAAGATGTCTGTCCTGGTCACACCAGACCGGAGACCACTGAGGACACAAGCTCATCTCCATTTTAGCCATAAACTCAAAGCACGAACACTATAACTGGTGGGTTGTAAATGAGTGGGTTACTCATTTCTTCATTTGGTTTACCTTTGGCAGGAGACTACAGGAAGAGGAGGGTCAACCCAAACCCCTCTTTGTGACAGTGGTGCAATTTCTAGGGGAAAGTATTGGCAGAGGCAAAGGTATTTCTACTATTTTGCTATTATATTTACAAAACCTACATGGAGTGGAGGTTACAGGTCGTTATTTATTAAGCATGAGTCACCTAGACTTAGATGGGAGTCTTCAGGGGGATGGACAAGTTAAAACTTCTTGAGACAGCCAAATTGTTCACAACGACCTTTCCAAGTAATTGGGTTTTCAGAATGGTCATTTCAGTTATGATATAAAAGAGCAGGATTTGTGATGTAGATGTGGACCACAAGGTTGGAAAGTGATACATAACTGAGCATGCTAAGGGGCTTTTGTGAATAAATATTTGCTTTCCACAGTATTTTTACAGCAGTCTGAATTATTAGCTGAATATATAAACATAAGAACCATACCCAAGGATAGACATTTGCTTTTTTAGCCCCTCATTTTGTATCCATCCTTCTATCTCTCTATAGCTCTCAACCTGTGGACATGTAATATACTCTTCATAAAGACTAACAATCTGAAAATCAGAATTATTCATCTGCTACATAGAAAGTTCCTTTAATAAAAAGGCTGGTGAGAATTCTGATTACTCATTTAAGAGCTCTTTCAGGGGCGCCTGGGTGGCTCAGTCGGTTAAGCATCCGACTCTGGATTTTGGCTCAGGTCATGATCTCAGGGTCGTGAGATCAAGCCCCATGTTGGGCTCTGCACGGAGTGCAAGGTCTCTCTCTCTCTTTCCCTCTCTCTCTGCCCCTTTCCCCCTAAAAAAAGCACTCCTTCATTTCTTCACTCAAGAAACAACCCTTGAGTGGTGTCAAGGTGAGAAGGCACAGGTGTTGTGGGGGGTGGCGGTATGCAGCCACAAACAAGGCCCACAGCCCTCTGGTAGCCACGCTTTAGCAGAGGGGAAACAAACAGCAGACTCCTGGATGAGCCAGTCAATGCAGACATTTCAAACAGAGGCAAAGGCAACTACCAGCCTCTCAGAGGCTAACGGCTGAACTGGAATGCCGTGCGAAGGAGATCACCGCTATGGCATTTTTTGAGAATATGGAATGCTTGGCTTCAAATGGAACACCATCTTGACAACTCAAACTTAACAGCGTTACACTGCACACCTCTACCAGCTGTAGGTCAGGCCCCAGAAAATGGCGCCAAAGTCAAACAAGTCTGGGGTCCGTCGCAGAGCAGGGCATTGGAAGACTGGCATGCGACCTTCTCCAACTTCCTCCTGCAAAGACCCACTATGTGGACGAGTAAAACAAGGGCAACAGAACGTTCTTCCAAGTCTCTGTGACACAAGGAGCTTGCCTCTTGCCTCAACCCTGTTGGCTGGTCCACAGCCCAGACTGCACGTACCTTCAGTACCTTCACTTGCTCCTGAGCCTTTTCCTCCCAAGAAAGTTAGTTATGCTTTGTGCCTTTGCTCACATCTTCCTCCCTTTCCCTGCCTCCCACGGTCCTACCACTTTGACTGATGATTCCTTAAGTCGGTTTTTAGTTCACAAAATTGAACTAAGAATGGGCAAGCAAAGCACTACAGGACAGGCAAATGGTGCCAATGATAATTATTCTAGTCCTCGTGTTATACGCCAAGCAGATGTCATTCTGGGCTATCCGCATTACTCATGTGCATTCACAGCTACCTCTGGTCCTAACACACACCAGGTGAACATTAAAGAGTGAGAGGTCAGGTGCCAGAGAGAAGAGAGAATGGAAAGGACCCAAAGGAAGAACAGAAGTGCACGGTGGCCAGGCCAATGACTAGTCTTGAATGCAAACCTCTTCTTCCAGCTCTAATGAGAATAGCAGGCTCTGTGGGAGCTCCTTGGAGGCAGGGGAAAATGATCAACCCCAGTCAGGATCCAGTACTAGGTCACCTGGGCGGAGGTGAGCAGATCAAGAAGGCAGGAGAAGACGAGGGTAAGAATTAAGAAAGACAACATTGAGACCATCTGTACCATGAGGTGGTGAGGTACTGGAGAAAGTCAAGCTAGGTGGGCAGAGAGCCAGAGGGGGGAAAAACAAGGGAGAAGCAAGAGAAATCAATGCTCACCAGTGATTCTATGCGAACAGAATTCTGAGTGAATGTAATTTTGTGAATATCCTGGTGTATCGTATTTCTACTACTTTGATGCTATGAATTCTAGTCAAGCCACATGATCGTTACATAATTTGAGCAAAGCGAGCTATGGTCATTGGCAGTCTGGGAATGTTCTGCTGGGAATATCTGCCAGGAGGGCAGGAACAGCCAGGCCACAGTTCTGAGATGGGTACCCCTCCTCAGAGCCAGCCTGGGGTGATCACAGGGCTTGCACAGCCGGGCAGTGCTACTTGGGTCCCGGACGGGTCATTCCAGGGTCAGCGCTCCCGGGACTTGGCCCCCGGCTGTGGTCTTCATCCTGGCACTGTGCGTGCACGCCGGCTTTGATAAAGTGTGTGTTTTCCTACACGGGCTGTCTTGTCTTTTGCTTACAAGTGTGAAGCCTGGACTTGGGAGAGCCAACAGGCAAGGACAACTTGCAGAGCCTGTCGCAAAGCTGAAATCTGACTGGATTACAAGTGTAATTGAGACTGTTATGGAAAAAATGGAGGTATGCATCATTTCTAGTAAGTACGCTGTGTTACTACAGCTAACACTTTTTTCCCCTAGACAGCTGGGGTCTCCCTAATGTGTATGTCCATCCTGGGGCACCCCTCAACAAAGAACTAAAACTACTGTCCATTTAAAGAAACACACCCATAACAAAACCCTCACTTATTCAAAGCAAGGCTGATTCCTTTTAAGGCCAGGAATCACCCACGGTTTGCAAAAGTCCAGTTCAAAAAGATTGCTAGGAACTGAACTCTTAAATTATGGGAGGAAAAACTTGGGCGAAGGGATAACCAAAGTCGACAAGCAGGGTTCTGTAATGAATGAACTAGGATATGATCTAATTCGATGCCTGAAACAACCATTTGGTAACTAGCACAGCATGAAACAGTAAGTGTTTAGCTGATAAAAGCAGCCTAAACACACCTAAAATTCCTCACTTGGCTTACTTTCATTCCCCACTTATTGACATCGGCCCACGTTTGATCATTAGTGGCAAGAAATATTTTATGGTAAGCATGTTCACGGAAGCCTGCGTTTGTACCTTCCCATGCAAGAGCAGACAGAATGCACTTCACCAAAGGAACTGTCAAAATGTTCTTGTCCCCCAGCGAAGGAGGATGACAAAACAGAGGGCTTTCAAATTAAGCTAAAAATGCTTAATAGGAAAACAAGGAAATATTGGTTTGCCCTGTTTCCTCTGACAGACACGCCTTCCTATGTCATCACTTCTCTTTTCCCTTAGATTCAAAATCCTGCTGACACCTTTTCTTTTTTCCTCAAGCGCACCCCTTTCCCCCGTTGTTAACAAATGTGAATTACACCACGTCTCACTGTCTTCTGGCTCCTGTCCCTCCTCCCATGTGCCGCACAACTAGGTATGAATGGGTTTTCTCCCCAGAGAACTGTAATTAAGTAAGAGGGGTTTGGATGAAGGCTCGCCAGCCTCACCACGCAGTGGCCTGCATCATAAGGGCATAGCTACGAATGTGTAGATGGCTACCAACTCAAGTCTGGGCAAAAAAAAAAAAAAAAAAAAAAATCTTTGGTCCAGTCCTTGGCTCTGGAATTCACGGCAGTGACATCTGACTGGCATCCTAGATCAGGCCCAGGGTCATGCTATCGTAGTCACCCTCAGAGGGAGTCAGTCCCCCACAGGCGGGCCACTCGGGCGCTGCCCCTTTATTAAAAAGAAACACATCGCGGATTCTGGAAAATACAGACCTGATGGCGCTCGCAGACAAGTGACCATAGGAGCCGCTTGCCGACGAGCTGCTGCGGGAATTATTGAGAATCGTGACCAAGGAGTTGGGAGACGTCCTTATCATAGTCTGAAGGTCAAAGCTGTGATCGGAGAGCGGCGATATGGACAGGGTACGTTTCCGGCTTGGCCTGGCTGACAGCCTGGGACTGGGGAATCTCGTGCCTGTTGCAGAAACAGAACAGAACCCAGTTACCTGCAATTAGAACTCCACACCTGTGATTCACTGCTCTGGGCCTGGCTAGAGAAAGGGAAGGTTAAGAAGCCAGCAACTTGCGGTGACAAGCGCCTCTCTACCCACTTGTGGTCTCCTGGCTACAACTGAGGAAATTAGAGAGAAATATTTATCTTCCAGGGCTTACCTCAGGGGAGCTCTGTTTATTAATGTGCAGGCAAAATGATAAATTGCTAAACAAAAGGGAAAGACTTTTATGTGTTATCCCTCTCATTTCTAGTGATTTATGAATCTGACGGCTGCTTAGATATTCCCATCATTAATTCACCACAAGCGACAAAGACAGTGGTCCCCACAGTTTACACAACACACCCCTCCCCATCCCAACACGCATCATTTTAAGGCAATGAGCTGAAGAAGGAAATGAATTAAAGCACCCGGAGATTAGAAATTCAGTTTAGTTATGCTCTCCTTTCCCGATTTCGGTAGTTATCTGATCCACGTGTATGTAAAGCTTTACTAAAACAACTGATAAATGCATTATCTGAAATTGATGGTTCTCAATCGGGGGCAATTATGCCTCCAGGGGACATGGGACAACATCTGGAGATTGTTCAGTTATCATAGTTCAGGGGGTGAGACTCCCATCGAGTGCGTAGAGGCCAGGTGTGCTGCTGAATGCCCAGCAATGCCCAGGACAGCCCCCCACGATGAAGAAGTCTCTTCCCCTAGGAGTGCCAAGACTGAGGAACCCTGTTCTCTATGATTCTAAAAGAATAAGTCCCAATAAACATTTCCAATCTCAGGATGTGGTTCATTTGGAGGTGTTCCAAGGTCAGGGGCAGGAGAGGACCATGTAAGCATCATGAGATTTGATGAATCTATTTTAATTCTCTGGACCTTGCTTCTCCAGTCATAATAATAGGGAATAAAGCATTTATTATTAGAAATCTGAGCCTTTATTAAAATTCCTCCAGTGAAGTTCTAATCGGGAGGTTAGTAACTCACATTTCAATGCAAGCCAACTTGGTACAATGTTTTTTTACCTAAAGAGTTGAAAATGAAATGCCTCCTTGCCTTCAATGTGGTAGATCCTAGAGATGTGAACTTCAGGGACCAACTATGCATGTGGCCCAGAGGCCCACACTCCTGCCTCTTCTAAGGTCACATGTTCATCATCGAGTCATCAAACTAAAGCTGAATGAAAGAGTGAGAACATAATCCTACCCCATAAGGAGCAAATCAAACATAATTTGTTTTGAGTAATAATGGAGGGTTTCTATTTGATAGTACGGGTCTACTTGCCTAAGGGGACACTACAGTTTTGTGGTACACAGAGCCTTCTTTATAGGAAACAGACTAGGCATGTGGTCTCTGGAAACTTCCATGGGAATATTTTCTTCATCATGGACCTTGACGCAAGATAACAATCCAACATGCTTTGAGATCATTTAATGAAATGAAATCAATAGATATGAAAGAGTCTATAGGTAGTATCACAGAATAAATATACTTTATAGTTAAAAAATAAATAGAGCTTAGGAAGTTAGTACCATGTATAAAACTGGAAAACCAATTTGAAAGATGAATACGGTGCCTACTCAAATTTTTCTTTCAGACACATTCAAAATTGAGTTTCTTCATTTATATTAATTTCATTATGAGCCTGATTTAGGCCATGCTAGTACCAATATAGCTATCCCAGCTAGATACACATCTCTTAGTGTTTAAATCAGCATCTTACTTTTATTATACATCTGCCTTACACAGAAATGTTCCACATTTACTTACTATGAGAGTCTTATTTCATCATAGTTTTTTTCTTTTTTTCAAGATTTTATTTATTTATTTGAGAGCGAGAGAGCACAAGCAGGCAGAGGATCAGAGGGAGAGGGAGAAATAGGCTCCCCACCAAGCAGGGAGCCCAATTCGGGGCTCGGTCCCAGGAACCTAGGATCATGACCCAAGCTGAAGGCAGATGCTTAACCCACTAAGCCACTCAGGTGTCCCTAGTTTTTCAGTGAAGAAATCCACTCCACTTCCAAACGACTCCAAGGACTGTAGACTTCCCGTCTACTTCCATATAAGCCTTAGCGACAACCCTTCTCGATGGGTCTCAGTGATCCGTGGCAGAGTTAAGAACAGGATCATTCTAGACACAGAGATGATCCCTGGAACACCTCTAATTTTTTAAATCATTAGATAAGGTGGCCATCTGATGTTATGAAGCAACAAAGATCTTAGGGGCCCCTTACACTGTCCAAAGCCAGAGTCCAGAGGCCTCCCTTCATCCCTTCCAAGGAAGCCTTCATGTTGCCCCTAGCCTGGTTGGTCCAGCTCCTGTCTATTTTTCCCTTCAGGATGGGCTCTTACATCAGTCAGTTTCCACCGATACAAATAATGAGGTTTTCAGGAGCCCTCAATTCTAGAATGTTCCTCATCAGGATTAGTTGCTTTCGTTTTAAAGTCATTACCGAAAGACAGAATTAGATGCATAAAGCAGACTTGCTTATTCTAACATGCAACATTTAAATACTCTGCCCTTAGGTGGCAGAAACCCAGATATGCCCATGGCTGGCACATTTAAAAGACAAGTGCTCATCCAACACTAGTTTCTGCCAACTGAGGACTCTCGAAGATCCGTTAACAATGGATGAGAGTGACCAGCTAGCTTCCAGGTGGGCTTTGCCCTGCTGGGCCACACCCAAGGTAGTGATCTATAATAGTTTTTGCTTACGTTATGTTTAACTAAACATAGTTTAGTTTATGTTTATGTTTAACTAAACTCCTTATGTTATGTTTAACCAAATGCTATTTCAATTTTTTTTTCTAGAAGGAAGGTAGTATTTTAAGCCCTTCCCAACCCTTTAATATGCTCTTCCTAACCCCCTAATAACCAAGCAAACAGAGAAAGCATTTTGGAATGGTGACATGGGATCCCCTGTTGAGGGGAACAGCTAAAACACAAGGAGAACATTTTGAAGACCGCTGCAAGAGAAGTCACCCAGTTCCTCACTGATCCTATGGTTTCCTTCTGACTCATAAGCCCAGCATTCTTATTGTTCCAACACAGATATCTCCAATCTGGCTTTCTGTTAATTGTTTTGTTTCTCTGTTCTAATAAAAAAATTCTGACAAAGAGAAAGGAGGTTTCTTTTTATGTGATGAATGATAGGACATCTAAATTCCTACTTAATGACAATCAATTGACTATATACTCAGGCAAATTAAAATTCCTTTAATTAGTTTTTACAAAGTAAAAGGGTAGCTTCATCCTTTATTTAGATAAAAACCGCCTTTGCCTGACTGAACACATTCTCATCAAATGTAGAAGGTAATACAGGACGACCTTCCAAGGATGCTCCCTTATTTTCATTCCTTATTTGTAGATTTTTAAATAACGAATTTGCATAATAAACCTGAACTTCATTTCCAGCAATCCCTAATTGAAATGTGGTTCTGATGCCTCTGAATCGGAAGCTCGACTCTACAAAGCCAAACAACAAAACCCCCACAGAAGACAGAACACATTTCTTTTACTTTGTGGTAATGAACTTCCCGCCGGAAACCGTCGCCAGCTGGGATCCCCTGTAACTCAGAGAGTTCCTTCACAGCCGTAAGAAGACAGAGGCTGTAGCTCTCACTCTAAACCAGTCCCCCTCTCTCCTCTCCAAACCTGAAGGTCGTGCCCAGGACACACCTTTGTCACAGAAGAATCCAAACAGATTGTAGATGAAAAAGTACGGCCACCAGGAGAAACAGACAAACAAACATCCCCCCACATACGCCTTTCTCAAAGCCACATGCCCTTTGTCATAGTCAAAGGGAAGAGGCTTTCATGGTCGGATCCCTCAGACAACACTTTGCATTCACTTTCTGGCACCTGGCAAATGGAACTGAAAGAATGAATAAATAAGAACGCTTGGATGTTCTGAACCGTGATACTCATAGGCTCATTTGTCTATGTCTAGATAAGTGACCCTAAGGCATCACCATAAGCCTTGAGGGATTCCAAAATAAGCTATATAAAAAGCTTCAAAGGATGCCATTATCTTCTACCATTATGCACTAAGAACAGCTCTTTTTGACTTGGAAATGCTTTTTATTTTTCCTAGATAAAAGGTCTTAGTGAAATATGATTTTTAATGTAAAGAAAACATACGAGGCAAAATAAATCCATGGGGAAAAAATGTACAAGCCGAGTCTAGGTTTTTTTTTTAAATTAGTTTTTAGGGGCTCCTGGGTGGCTCAGTGGGTTAGGTGTCCAACTCTTGTTTCAGCTCAGGAGGTGATCTCAGGGTCTTGGGATCAAGCCCACCCAGCCCCAGTTGTGCTCAACAGGGAGTCTGCTTGAGATTCTCTCTCCCCCCACTCTCACACGCTGTCTCTCTTTAAAATAAATAGCTAAATCTTTGGGAAAAAAATCAATTTTTAAAGTATGAAATCAAGAGAACCAAAGAGGGCCTGTGTGAAGTATGTCCGTGTCATGAAACATATTCCCATATTTTTGTTCTCAGGACAATCAGGGCAGGACAGTTCTTTCCAGACCTGCCAAATCACAATCGCCTGCCTCTTCCAGTCTGTCGGTAGCCGGGAGTCCTCCACAGGAGCTCCAGGACAGCCAGATGAGAAGAAGCTCCTTGGAAAACCAAGGAAAGTGGAGAACCAAATGCTGTTCTAACTTCTCTGGTTTCAAAGGTCAAAGAATCACCTAATGGTCGCATCTCCCTCCACAGTTCAGCAACCCCCCCCCCACCCGCCACTGACTACTTACTGTCCATGGCGTGAACATACTCCATGTGGATGGCTCCAGCGCCGGCACCGGCCGCAGAGGGAATGATGTCTGCGTAGGGGCTGCGCTGGCCAGTGAGCAGGGCCATCTGGTGATAGTACTCAGCAGGGCTAACCCCGGCGTGGGGGGCTAGAAGAGCACACAAGCAAAGCAGGGTGACTAGTCGGAACAGGTCAACAAGACATGTTTCTGGAGACATCCCGAAGCCCATGGGCCCACACTGGGAATTCCTTTTATGGCTTGTGCTAGTAAAACGTCGGTAACTCAGACCATGCTTCCCATGGAAGCCTACCAGACAGCTCTTATTTGAAAAGTAAAACTAAAGAAAAAGAAGAGAAAAAAATCAAATGTATTATAAAATGTTTGAGGCCTGTTGAAGAAAAAGCCAAGAATTCCAAATGATTAAAATGTATGTATGTTCTCTTTCCCATGTGTGCCCCCCTCCCCAAACGAAATCACTTCGTAGATGAAATCACTGTATGTCCACATTTCTTCCAGGGGTAGCCGACAACTGAGACCACTGTGATGTCTTTCCAAACATACTTAGAATACTTCCCTCAGCTCCTGGCCGGAGTGCCCGAGTCAGCTCTCACTACCTGGAGGGCCCAAGGGCTCACGAGGGGAAGAGACAGCATAGTTTTAATAACGCATGTCTGGGTGATAAGTTGCAATTTTGTGTTCCATAATTTTAAAGCTCTTTTTTCCCCCCATTTCTCATTACAAAATCAAAAAGGAAATATACCTATCAATCTGGAGCAATTTACTGGCAAGAGTCAGCTCCGTAAGAGTGGGGATAATAATCGGTTTCTACTGCCAAGTTATGTACAAAAGCACCGAGATAGTGGAGAAGTTTTGAGGGTGGTCTCCAGATTCTCCAAGATCTGGATGTAAATCCCAGCTCCTCCTCTTACTGCTCCAAAGGGCTGTGGGTAGCAATGAATGCAGCAGCGCTCAGCACATAGCATTCCATTGGTAAAAGTCAGTTTTACAATTATTATGTAGAAACATGGGTGTTCTAGCAATAGGGCTGCATATGTTCTCTGTGTCTACACTTTTATACATGATAAAAATATCTAGGCACAGATACACACACACCTCTTAGCCTACATGTGAGAGACATCTGTGACTTGATTTTATTTGATTATTAATTAGACTCTTGAAAGGAAAGAAGAGGAAGGCAGAACAAACCAATCAAAGAATGTTTTATCTACACTCATCATAAAACACAATGGAAAACAGATGACAAGATGCTTTAAACTCCAGGTTCCATGTTCCACTGGCCCAACGAAATTTCTACAAGGCAGGCATAACTCCAAGTGTGCCGTGAGCTGGCCTCCCTTACCCTCCTCTCCCTCTCTTCTCACCTGTTATCATTTCCCTGAACTCCCAAGTTCTCCATGGGGATGACTCTCCATTTCTCCCCATCGGGACACCAAATCCAAAACAGGAGAACTAACTTGGGTCTGACTCTCTTACTGTTTCCTTTTTGTAGTGTGAAGCTCGTCCAAATGGCACAACGAAAGAAAGAGATGAGCGGAACAGCTATTGGGGCATTGCAACTGCTACTGAAATAGAACTTGGTAGGTATTTACTGAGAAATCTCCCAGGGCTTCCCACCTCTCTCCGCCATGGCCAGCCAGCCCCGAGAGGGACCCCCAGGGAGAAGGTGGACAGCTCAGGGTCACACCACTCAGTGACCCGGAGGGCATGGTGGAGGTTCTGTGGGCTGCTGTACAGAACTCATAATCTCTCTAATTAATATGGCTTATACAGTTCTAGACCTTAACTCAGATTCCAGCAACTGTGGGCAAGTGAGTCTGTGCACATGTGCGTGAGATGGGAAATGTGCTTCCTGAATCAAAGGAGTGTTTTATAATTTGACAGTTATGGGATACACGGCTCTAATTAGTCTTGCGAAAAGTAATTAATTGGGAAGCTAACAGAACCAACAGGAATTTGACCCTTGAGAGCTTAAAACGAGCATCAAGTATGATAAAATTGAAGTCAAAGTTTTGTTTCTTTTCCCGTCACATCCCTCTCTTCCAGGTTTCACTGGGCAGGGGCAAGGTTGGAGAGCACGAGCGGATCTAGACCATCACGTTCTCGAAGAGTTGCTACTCAGAGCACGGTCTACGGACCACAGCCCTGACACCACCTGGGAGCTTTCCGGCGTGCAGAAATTCCCCACCCCCCCAGACCCACCCCACATGGAAGGACATTTTCTCATCATTCCCAGGTGGTCCACACACACAGTGGGATCTGCGAAGCGCCAGTCTAACAGACACATGTGCATGAACACGCCTCTCAGATGCGCAAAACAGGAAAGCGTCCACTGGGAGGTGAGCAGAACGGCCCGTTACGCCCACACACTGTGCGAACGGCAACTGGGCTAAGAAGACACAACAGGGGATAGGAGCAAGGTGTCCAGAGTCCATGAGTTCGGGCCTTGTGTTCCAAACCTGCTGTCCAGTAACCGGTGGGCCACGCTGCAAGTTACCTGGCCCGTCCCCTCACTGCTCTCCTCACCCCGTAATGGAGACAATGACCCCCTCCCCCCGTGGAGGTGTCCGTAACGTTGACCTGAAACGCGCTCTTGAAGCACTCAGCCCAGCGTCTGGAACACGGGAAACGTTGGGTCAACATCACAAGTGCTCCACACCATGTTCCAGGTGGGGCATGAAGCGGGAAGATGAGTGGGTCGGTTGGGGACAGACTCACCATCTGTGGGGCTGAGCCCCCGGGCTGCTGAGATCATGGAGAGAGACGGGCTGTGAAGGGACCGGATGTAGTCCATGTAGGGGTTGATGTAGGGGTGTGGAGGGCTGAAGGGGGGCTCCGAGGCTGCAGTGGGGTTCCGGTGGGGGGAGATCCTGATGAAGGGCAGGTCCGAATACGTTGGGCTACTAGATAAGGCAGAAGGCCTGGGTAAAAAAGAAAAGCAGACACAGGAGGTACTGGTGAGACCAGTATCTCCACAGGCAGAGGCTGTCTGTGAAGGCAAATGAGAACGATTTTACGTGACTCAAGGTGTCCTGGGGAAAAGACATTGGGCATATATGTTTCTGGTATAATGACCTTAAAATCATGGTGACACATGCAGGTAGAATTGTACTACACAATTATCTGGGCGAAGAAAATGAACCTCTGTGAAATTTCATGGCACTCTGAATACAGAAAAAGAAAGGCTGGCCTTTGGCCTTCCCGATGACAGGAAATTCTAAACCACAGGCATCTGAATTTTAAGTAGTTCTGCAATTATATGTTCCATTTGACCCAAACATTACTTTCACCACTGAAAACTTACCTCTTACCATCACAGTGTTGTGAGGAAGGAAGGATGGAAGGAAGGAAAGAAGGAAGGAAGGAAGGACAGATGGGAGGAAGCAAAGGAAAGGAAAGGGAAGGAAAGAAAAAAAAAAAAAGAAAAGAGAGGGCAGGGCAGGGCAGGGCAGGGCAGGGCAGGGATGGGAAGGGATGGGAAGGGATGGGAAGGGAAGGGATGGGAAGGGAAGGAAAGGATTACACACAGCAGAGTTGCCCATAAAGGAAGGAGGCAAACTGCAAAGGTCTTCAAGAAATGTGCAATTGGGGGCACCTGGGTGGCTCAGTGGGTTAAAGCCTCTGCCTTCAGCTCAGATCATGATCCCAGGGTCCCAGTATCAAGCCCCACATTGGGCTCTCTGCTTGGCGGGGAGCCTTCTTTCTCCTCTATCTCTGCCTGCCTCTCTGCCTACTTGTGATCTCTGTTTGTCAAATAAATAAATAAAATCTTAAAAAAAATGTGCAATCAGGCAATATATTATATATCCGTGCTCGAACCTTTAGGGCAATGGTCTCGCAGTTGGGGGTAAAACCAGCTTCACAGATCCGGGTTTCACCGTTCAGAAGACAACTCCTCCTCCTTGGGAGCCAGCCCTGACGGCGCCCTTCCCCTGCCCCTCATCTTTCAAGTGGCACCTGGTGAGCCACGTCCAGGAATTCAGTACTCCTGGGGCTACGAAGCTGGCAGAGAATGGGGCTTGATCGAGCTCGAGCCTCAGTTCTGAGGAGCTGATGAAGATAAATTCTGCAACACACCTTGCTGCTGCCCTAGCCTGAATGGCTCCAGGGGATTCCTTTCCCGGGGACCACAGGTTCCAGAACACCCCCACCCCCAGCCCTCACCGCCTTGTTCTTCTCTAATAGAAAATCTGCTGTGCGAGTAATCCAGTGAACTGTCCTCATTCACAAAGGGGATGGCCACGGAACAGGAGGCCGTGATAGAGACAGATCTACGGAGCAGGGCAAACTCCTCTTAAACCACTGGCTTTCAGTGCAAAATGAAAGGGAGGGGAGATATATTTTCTCATCACACCTCCTGAAGCAAAGGAGCCCCTGGCCGGGGGCTGGCCCCCATCACCCTGTCAGAACACAATCCGGGGAGCGGCCAGCCCCACCAAGTGCACAGCACAGGCACGGGGATAAATGAAACCACAGATCAGATAATGCATTTTCTCTCAGTAGAAAATAAGAGGTTGAAATATGGTGCGGGGAGGGGTGCTCAAGTGCTGTTTCTTACTCTTTTTCACTTTGAACTAAAAAGAAAAAAAATAAAAAAGCGAGGCGGGGCGCCTGGGTGGCTCAGTCCTTAAGCGTCTGCCTCTGGCTCAGGTCATGATCCCAGGGTCCTGGGATGGAGCC
>ML101988.1:34768-47799 GCA_003697995.1 Taxidea taxus jeffersonii | reverse complement strand
GGGATGATATTTATCTTCTCACTAGGGACATTTCTCTCCAAGTTGAGACCTTCTGTTTTACCTTTTCTATGAAACAAATCCCTAGCTTTTTGCTGTGATGAGGGAAGGATTGTGCTGGCCAGATGAAGTTAGAAAGGGGAATCAGGGGTAGGAGGTGTCTAATTGCTTCATAAGCAAATTTTCAGCTTAGCCCATTTGGGCTGCATTTTCTGCCTTCCCTTCCAGATACCTTGAGCTGCCAGCAAGATGAGGATCAGGCTGCCACTGGCTTTTCCTATTCCTTGCTTTGTCTGATTACCAACTGGGCCTTCTGCTTTCCAGTTTCCAACATTTTGTTGCTCTTGGTTCTTTTGTACTCTTTGATTTTATAGTTTATGCCTTTTCGAAAAAGACTGGTTAGGTTTGTTTTAGGGAGTTTTGAGGAGGGAGTTCAGCTCAGTGCACGCACTCAGTCTACCGTCTTTAACTTGAAATCATGTGAGTTAGTTTTCACCAAAGAAAAATAATAAAAGAAGCTTGGACATTGTGTTCTTCCTTCTTATTTCTCTTCCCTTGTCTAATTGTCATTTAATCTAATGTGCCTGTTTAAAGATTTTTATTTTCTTTTATTTTTAAGCAATCTCTATACCCACTGTGGGGCTCGAACTCAAAACCCCAAGATCAAGTTGCATGCTCTGTCGACTAAACCAGCCAGGCACCGCTTTTAGCGTACGTGTTTAATTTTCCTGCATCCCCTTTTCCACCTGTGGCTTGCCTGCTAACAATGTTCTATGGCTTTGCATTTTCATCAGAACAAAATCTAAACCCCAGAGTTGGTCATTTGAATCTTACCAATATGGCCCCAACCTACTTTTCCAGTATCATCTCCAAAGCGTTCTTCTCCAAGACCCTTGTCAGATTGGTCTGCTCAGTCATCCAGACCCACGCCGGGCAGTGTTTTGTTTTTCACATTAAAAAAGAAAAAAGGCTGTGCAGCCAGTGGTATTGCATAAAATGGTGAGTTGTACATAGTGTCCCAATAGCTGATAATTTTATATATTTTTGAGCATTAGAGGAAACCATTTCAAACAATGATTTCTCTTCAGGGTATTCATAAAGTATTATTGAGTAAGAAAAACACAGAAGTGAAGGTTGGGGAAGAAACTAAGATCTTATAATTTTAGTGTGCGTTGGGTATGTATTCTTAGGATAATTTGTGCTGAGTATCATCATTTGGGGGCAGAAGTACTATTTATAGATGTTGTACAGGGCCTCTTTTATAGTGGGAAGAAATAAGAAGATAGCTTCAGTGTATATTTACTGTTGTCTTTATGAGAAGTTCAGACTCTTTGAACATAAATGATTAAGAAAGTTCAGTTAATTTCATTGATGGGTAAATAAAGAATTCAGTCTTGCTTATGGTTACACAGAAGTATCCTTTTTTTTTTTTAAGATTTTATTTATTTATTTGACAGAGAGAGAGAGAGCACAAATAGGCAGAGAGGCAGGTGGGGGCGGGGGGGGGGTAAGCAGGTCCCCTGCTGAGCAGAGAGCCCAATGTGGGGCTCAATCCCAGGACCCTGAGATAATGACCGGAATTGAAGGCAGAGGCTTAACCCACTGAGCCACCCAAGTGCCCCTACACAGAAGTTTCAAGGCAGAATACTAACCTTTCATTTCTGAAGCCCGGACTTTTCCAGATACTACTCCTTGACCAAAAAATCTGTGTTTCTTCATAACTTGTTTTGCTTTAGTAGGAGTATGAGATCCTAATTGTAATTCTAAGATACCTATTGAAAATAGTAATTTTTCTCTAAAAGGATATCTTTCTCCTACCACCCATGGTATTGTCTATTTTATTCCATCTTTAACTTTATTAACTCAGTGAATTTTGTGTATGGCATCTTTGTTAAATTACAGAATTCTGTGGGTGGTTTTTCTATCATGACTCTTTTGACTCTTAAATTTGAAAGACTGCACCTACCTAAGGAAGTGCACTTTCCAAAACTCCAGACTTCATGTGTGATGGAACTTAAAAGAAAACCTCTTGGCTGAGTTTGAATGCTGAGAACTAGCTAAGTGGTTTTATCTGTCTGGAGAAAATTGGAGAAAGGGAATTATTAAGCCCAAGAAATGTAGTTGTTGATGGAAACGCTGACAGACTGGTTCTGCTTGGTGCCACTGTTGTGAGAAGTCAATCAATATTAGATATATTGTAAGAGCTGCTGCCTGTGTACAAGTTGTGTCTTGTAGCCCTTGTCACATATAAATAAACCCCTTCAAAAAAACATTAAGTGATTTCCATAAAAAACATTTATTTTTTCTCCTTTTTAAGCCAAATTCTTGTTGTTTATGGCTTCCTGTACCCAACAGTTCCTGATTTTCTGAAAAAGCAAAACATGTCCTGTGTGGATTAAGCTGCTGAAATGCCTTTCAGGCATTGTTTATGAGTCTGCGCTCTTTATTTTCAGAGAGAAAGCGAATACTTTAATGTCTTCCATATTTCATAAATCTGTCCCATGCTACAATTCAAAGCTGTGTGTGTTTTTGTTAGAAGGTACTTCTGGTTGTACTTAGGGAAGAAAAGCTGCCTAAGAATGTTAGTGAATATTTGGGTGGTGGTGGCAGACTCCCCCTAAAGGGGATTTGTACTGGCTGAAAGTGCTATTGGTGTTTTAGCTCAAGAAAGTAGTCACCAAAGGTGACTGTTGGAGTTAGCAGTAGTATAGTTGCTCTTTGATTGTTTTGCACCAATGGGTTTCCTGTTTGGCTCTTCCTTGGGGACCAGTTTTCCCTCCAGGCAAGCTTGCTGATTTACCACTTCTGACTCCTCTGCTAAGTAGCATGGTGTGCCTGCCTCATGGTCTCAATAGAGTGAAATTGGACTTTGCTTGCTACACAATGCGGCTGGCTATCTCTGAAGACTGAGCAAAAAGTACTTTGAGTTGGAGATCAGGGTTTACTTTTTGTCTTAACATTTTATTTTTAAAAATTTCATACCTACAGAAAAGTTATCACCTCTGTTTACCCACAACCTAGATTCTATAATTAATGTCCCATAATACTTGCTTTACTGTATTTCTCTCCATCTGTCATCCATCAACCCATCATATCTTCTTTATGCTTTTCAAAGTAAGTTTGAAACATCAGTACACTTCATCTCTAAATACTTCAGCATGCATAACGTTAGTTAGAGTTTAATATTGGATTATTTTTTCTCTTGAGATCAATTTCAAATACCATGATAGGTACAGATCCAAAGTGAATTTTTGACAAATGTATATATATACCTGTTTAAGCTAAACCCATGTCAAGATGCAGAACATTACCATCATCCCAGAACGTTCTGTCATGCTCCCCATAGGCAACTGTTTTTTTCTATCACAGATTAGTTTTGCTGTTGTAGAACTTCATATAAATGGAATCAGGCCAAAAAAAAAAAAAAAAAAAAAAGGAATCAGGCAGTAAGTCTGCTTTCACTCAGCACCATGATTTTGAGGTGCATCTATAGTATTTCAGGAGTTCATTTTTCATTGCTGAATTTTGTTCTGTTCTATGAATTTAAGAAAATTTGTTTATTCATTCTTCTATTGAGGGACCCTAAAGATGTTTCAGTTTTCAGCTATTATGACTAGAGCCACTAAGAATGTCCTTGTATAAGTCTTCCTGCGGACATCTGTTTCATTTTTCTTGGGTAGATATACTTGGAGTGGAATTTGGGGTGAGAATTTTATGAACTACTGCCAAGCTTTTTTGCAAAGTGGTTGTACCATTTTGTATTCCTGCTATTAATATATGAGGGGTTTTAATTGCCGGATCTTCTTGACAACATTTGTTGTGGTCAGTCTTTTTAATTTTAGTCATTCTGGTGGGTGTGTGTAGGGCTGTCTCATTATGGTCAACATTTATTTTCGGCTTAGTGTGGGGAGTGAGGAATAAGAGATGAAAGAGACATAAAAACAAATTGTAATAGCCCAGAGAGTGAGTTTTGGGTCTTGCTGGACACAGATGAAGTGAGTTAACAAAACACAAAGAAAAATAAGACAGGAAAGTAGAGTGATAAGACAAGTGAGGAAGGAGCGATGCCCTGAGAGAGATATCAGGGCTGAAGTTACTTCAGGGATTTGGGAAGGAGAAGAGTAGTAGTTGGCTTAGAGAGTTAAATTTAGTTGACTTTTTCCAACTGAAAACGTTTTTATTATTTTGATATCTATGGGAGGGATTCATTATATAAACATTTCATGTACTATATAAGGGTGTTTATAAACAGAAATGTGGAAACATTTAAAAATCCCAAAGCTCACAGATAATATTTAAAAAAAAAAAAAAGATTTTATTTATTTATTTATTTAGAGGAGAGAGAGAAAGAGAGAGAGCTGTGAGTGGGGGGAGGGGCAGGAGAGAGAGAATTTCAAGCAGACTCTGCACTGAGCATGGAGCCTGACTTGATCTCATAGTCCTGAGATCATGACCTGAGCCGAAATTAGGAATCTAGCACTTAATGGGCTGAGCCCCCCAGGTGCCCTCACAGATAACCTTTTGATAAAAAGAGTCTAGATTCTTATCTATGGATAAGTAAAAGTCATTTATGTATATATGCATGTCAACATTACATAGTTACAAAATTGGGCTTGAACTGTACATACAAACTATAGCCTTTTCATTCACATCATAGACATAGTTAATGTTTATGAGTATAATCTACCGAATAATTTTTTTTTAAGATTTTATTTATTTATTTATTTGACAGAGATTACAAGTAGTCAGAGAGGCAGGCAGAGAGGAGGAAGCAGGCTCCCCGCCGAGCAGAGAGCCCAATGCAGGGCTCCATCCCAGGACCCTGGGATCATGACCTGAGCCGAAGGCAAAGGCTTTAACCCACTGAGCCACCCAGGTACCCCCCGAATAATTTTTGATAGCATTTGTATAACATAATTTAGCTATTCCTCTATTTCTGGATATTTGATTGTTTCTAATATTTTTAAAAGAGCCCCTTCAATGTGTAAAGCTCTGTGCTAGACACTGGGTGGGAAAAGTTGAAGAAGGTGGAGATTCAAAAATGACAAAAATGTAGTTCTGCCTTCTAGGAACTCATAATCCAGTGAAAATCAGACGCTGAAAGCTTTTAAAGTAATAAGTATTTTTCTTTGCAGAATGTAGACAGTATATTGTGGTTTGTGCAAAAACTGTTAGACTTACAGGACTCTGTTGCTGGTCAGTCTTTTTTCAGTATACCTAGGCAGCAAGATTTGCCAAGTTCTTGCAAAATTTGCCTAATTTCGATAAGAGTTTGGTTTTCTAAGAACTGTGGTAGACTAGTTGCGGTTGGGAGTAAGAAACCTGTCCTGTGGTTTTCAAATGTTCTACAGAGCCCTAGAATTACATGAGAACTTTATGGGGGTCATTGGAGGAATAATTTCTCCTGATGTTTACAGTAGATTTGAAAATCTACATTATAAAACAATACCATAGAAGAGCTTCATAAACTTTCTACTTTAACTCTGTGTGGAATCAAGAGGGATTTCTTCCTCAGTGTATTTATAAAATCAGAGACAAATCATTTCACATATCAGTAGATGGGTATTTTGTCACCAATGACTTAAATCTTTTCAGATTATCGAATGAGTGAATAGTTGGTTTTCTCCTGTGCTTTCTCCTCATCTCTTATGGTCAGCCAGTGTTTTGTTTGCATTCTAGCCCGTCATTTCTCCTTTCAGAATTACTCTAGAACATGTTTTCTTCCCAGAAGCTTCTTACTGAGCTTTCTTACAGACAGGATAGGAAAGGAGTTGGAGAATATAATATAAAACGAAAAACTGAAACGTGTCTAGGACTTGATACACTTTTTATCTTACCACTGTCTGAATTTTATCTGGCTTAGATTGTGATCTTCAACTCTGGGGATCTTGTTTCTTGAACAGAATAAATAATAAGTCCGTCATTTCCATTTGTGGAAAAGGAATCTTAAGCAGAAAGAGCAGATGGTTGGAGCCATTGTGTTTCTTACCCAGCTGGGAAGGATACTATTTTCAAGTGTTATTTCCATTGTGTTTAATACGGCTCAAGGGCCTGTTTCCAGCACCTTTTTTATTTGGCCATGTGTTTTGCCCAACTCATGGTGTGAAAGGGAACTCTGGTCAAGACTTTAGCTACAGGAATTAACCAGGCACTGTGACTAGCAAGATTAAAAGCTTTCTCAGACAGATTGCATTAGTTTTTTCAGTTACTCTGGTTAGAAATAACTTTATGAGCTGAAATTAGGCCATTCTAATTCATGGGTAGTGGAGAGAAGGACTAGAAGAATTCTTGTTTTATATGGTATGTATGGCTGCTCTGGCAGCAAAAACATTTTCAGTTATTAATATTGTTTTTAACAATTTAATGCCACAATATTGTTGTGACTGGTGTCTGTGAGGAAATCCATGAACATGTGTTCAGGGGAATCTCTTTTCTTGCCAAACTGTAGTGCCATCTACTTTCTCTTAAGTTCTTGAGGCATGAAACTAGTTTTTTATGATAGAAACTTGCACGGCTGACATTTTACATACTTAGGTAAAAGTAGAGATTTGACTCATGTATAAGCCCCCTGCCTTTGACAAATGCTTTCATTTGCTACTGAATGGGTTATCTTTCATGTACACACATACTGGGATTCCTTGTCAAGAGATTCTTGTCGAGATTCATTCACTCAAAGCTAACTGAAAGTCTGTCTTATTTCAGGTTTTGTGCTTGAAATTCAGACTTAGAGTTCTTGCCTTTAAGAAACTGAGAACATTATGAGCACTAGTGAGTAATCAGTGATTATAGTATGATACTGTGTTGGGTTTTGTGTGCTCAAAGGGGCATCTACATCAAACTAAGGTAAGTTTTGAGGGTGAATATGAGTTGGCTCAATGAATGAGGGTGAAATCCTATTCTAGGCAGAGAGAATGAATATTCTGTTTTGGGAACTGAAGGTTTGTATCCAGAGAACTACAGTAGTTCCTGGAGGCCCGAGTAAAGGAGTATTTGTGTAAATGTGTTGACAGATGACAGCAGAGGGGTATGCTGTAACCAAGTCATAATGGACTTTATATAATAAAGTAAAGGAATTGGAATTTTATTCTAATATTAGGGTTTTAAGGAAGGCATTGACTTTTCAGAGTTGTGTGTATAGAAACCCCTTGATTGGGGCACCTGGCTGGTTCAGTCAGTAGAGAATGTAACTCTTGATTTAGGGGTTGTGAGTTCAAGCCCCATGTTGGGTGAGCCTACTAAAAAAAAAAGAAGATTAACACCCCCCCCCACCCCCCGCCCCAAGCAAACAGAGTAGGCTAATGGATGGCCAGTCTGGAAGCAGGGTGCCTGCCCAGAGGCTAAAGATGAAAAACCACGCTTTTTCCATTGTTAGTTCATTTCTGTCCTTTTTTCGATAATGAGTTTGTCTAGACAGACTCTTGGGATAAAAGGGGCAGGGAATAAGGCTGATATTTGGAAAGGAACGACAGGAATGACCAAGATTTGAGTGCTTCTTATTTGTCAGATCCTGTTCTAATAAACACTTTACATGAATTATTATCATTTTTCTTCACAACTTGAGATTGTACTCTGTATTATCCCCATTTTACAAATGAGGAAACAGAGGCAAAGAGAGGTCACAGAATTTATTGCCTAAGGCCACGTAGCTAATTAGTGGCAGAACCAGGATTTGAACCTAGGCTGCTACACTTCAGAGCACATGATTAAAAATTTTTTTTGAAGTAATTTCAGATTTAAAGAAAAGTTGTGGTACAAACCAATCCATATATGCCTTATCCAGATGGCCTAAATGTTAACATTGTACTGTATTTGCTTCATCCTTCTCTCTCTACATATAGTTACATATACATATTATTTTTTCAGGTGGTTTTAGAGTTAGCTGCAGATATAATGTCCCTTGTAAAAAAAAAATGCATTCCCTTTATAATCACATTATCAAAATTAGGAAATTAATAGTCATATGATCCCATTTATAAACCTTATTCAAATTTTATAAAAGAAAATACAAATTGCTCTGGTCCAGGATCCACTCCCAGATCACGTATTCTGAGTTTGTGCTCCTAACCGACTGAGCCACCCCAGCGCCCTTTTGACTTTGTGCTCTTCATTTCCATTTTGTGAAGGCTTCACCTGGGCTGGTACTTTGGCCACTACTACCAGAGTCGTTGTCTTTAGCTAAACATTGATTATACTTTATTTTTCTTTTGAAATCTTCTGTTGCCATGTCTATCAGCTTCAGTGATTTAATAATTTAAAGGTTCCTTTTTTTTCTCTCTTTTTCAGGAATTTTTCTCCAGTTATAAATGTACACTTTTTCTGTCACTTGCTTCCAGTTCATTTTACAGTACTATTAGTGGTGTCCCATTAAATTACCAATTTTTTAGTATTAGAAAAGTGTTATTCTTTCTTCCAAATGTCCTTTCTTCTCTTACTGAAAATACACTTTCAAAAACATAATCTTGGGGCACCTGGGTGGCTCAGTGGGTTAAAGCCTCTGCCTTCGGCTCAGGTCATGATCCCAGGGTCCTGGGATCAAGCCCCGAATTGGGCTCTCTGCTCAGCGGGGAGCCTGCTTCTCCCCCTCTCTCTGCCTGCCTCTCTGCCTGCTTGTGATCTCTGTCTGTCAAATAAATAAATAAAATCTTAAAAAAAAACCAAAAAAACCCTCCATAATCTTGACAGATTGCAACTAAGAGATCCACATTGTTTACCTTAAAGGATTAAAAAAAAAAAAAAGAATTGGTGTTCTTAATTATGGTCTATAGGTCTAATTATGATCTATAGGTCTAAGAGGTCCTCTAACCCTTCAAAATTAAAGCAATATTGTGTGTATTTGCATATATTTCTGGGGAGAGGGTCCATAGCCCAGAAAAACTTTTAAGAATTATTCTATTAGTTTGTTAACTTCTAGAGGAGAGGGATTGCATCTTGAAGTATTTTTGTGTGTCTTATGAAATCCTAGTAGGCAATAAAACAGTAGGTCCAAGCAAATTTTAATCAAATGCACTTATTAAAAATTTCCATTGCACACCAATGTGATGTATGCACATGTTAAGTATATCTGTGTTCCTAATTTAAATAGACTGCTCTCGTGTATGTTTTATCCATTAGTTGGCTTCAGTTCCTTTATAAGGAACCCTATCTCCTTCCCACTGCCATCTTCTTCAGGGAACCACTGCCAGTCCAGCCAAGCTATTTCACACTGGGCAGTGAAATCAGATCACAGGCCAGTGGCAGCCACATATGTAGCCATTGAAACAGAAATTGGTAATCATGTTACAAATGTTCAGCAAGCCACATTTCATGACCAGCTTTGCAAGAAAAAGTTGAAAGTGTGAACAGCTGTTGGTGTATTGCATTTGCATTTCTGAAATTTCAAGTGAAGATAAAACATTAGCAGCTGTGATAGATTCCTGCATTTGACCTAGTGCCTTAGGGTATGCAATACATTGATGTCGTCAGGCTGTCAGGGTCCTGGTGAGAACTGTGAGGAGAGGGAGAATCTGAAATGAAAATGGGTTTGTTATTCTTTTAGGTTTTTGCTTTTTTTGGTTGTTTAATCCAGGTAGTTCTACCGGAATCTAGTAAATCCCGTAGTCAGTAAAAGAGCTTTTGATATAGAAATTCCAGTGGTTGGTTGTGCTTAGACTATAAAAAATATTAAGGCAGTTATCTCTGTCATGGGTGGCCCATCTTTTTATTTTGTCTATTCTGAATTTTATGCCTTTATAAGATTTTAATTCTGCCTTTGAATGTGTTTAGGTTTCCTCCTCTGTCTTCACTTAAATCACTGTTGAACTCTTTTATGGGATCCAAATGCTTGAGGGCCGAATGAAACTTTATTGATGAAATTGTTTTAAGCCCACTTCTCATAATATTTATTAATAAATTTTATTTTCTCTCTCCTCCAGGAGTTAAGAAGTAAACTGTCAAGGCATATACCACTGTTTGACTTTTGGGCCCACTGAAGCTCAGCTAGAGTGCTTTGGAGAAGGTCCAGATAAAAGTATTAAATAGGATTAAAAGTGTGAAGAGTAGACTTGAAGGTGTTGAGTGCCTGAAGGTGGAAGAAAGTGTGGGGGAAGGACCGGAAAGGATCAGTCTGCTGGCATTTAGAGCAACTCTTTCTTTTAAGTTTGAAGGTACTTAGTTACTCTTTATTGTGCACTCATTCCCCCCACCCTATCGAGTTGCAGGAAGGCAGGTCTAGGATTTATGCTCTGACCCCTGAGAATCAGGTTAGAGATTAGGGTTTGTATAGATTCTGAAAAACTGAAAAATATTCCAAGAGTTAGTAGCTTTTTGGTCTGTTGATCTTAATGAGAAAGGTAAATTAATGTTTTGTCTGGAATGTTTTTATTTTGGAAGGCCCTTAAAGACCTTTTCGTCCAAGCTTCTGTATATTTCCACATTCTGGTACCAAGACTTGGTGAAACTTATTACAGGAATAATAAGTCATTTGAGTTTTTTTTTGTCTGTGGCTCATTTGGGTCCAGAGTATCACTGTGCTGTGTCATGAGGTAGGTTAACACAGAACTTCTTGTTTTAATTAAAAATTTTTTTAAAAAAATCAATTCCTTCCTTGTTTGAGAACCAAAACAGTTGTGAGTCAGTGGTGGAATCTTCTTCAACTGCCTGGGGGGCAGGAAGAATACAATTGACATCTGATTAGATAGGCACAATTTTTTTCTTGGCCTTCTTTTAGCTAGGGCCATTGCCTCAATTTTGGAAGTAGCATTTGGTGGTTCCCCCCACCACTCTCGACCGCTAGACCCGTTAATCTTATTGAAGACTTTGGATTTTATATGCAGTCTGTGCAGGTAGCCAGATGCCATATGCTGTTAATTTCTGATTCCATGAAGGCCAGATCATACAGCTGGAAATGATTGAAAGGAAAAGCATGTTCTTTTGTTTAACAAGACAAAGCCTATTGTGTACTCTGCTTCTGATGCTTAAAAGATGTATTTTTTTTCTTACTGCATAGTATGTGGGGCTAAAAGTTTTGAACTCTTCACTTCAGAAATGATTTTTCCAGACAAAAGAGCAAAACAGTGTTTGTTTAAATTGTTCTCTGGAACATGACTGATAGTGTTTACAACATTTCTATGACATTTTGATCCAGTGGGGAGTGCTTGGAGAGGTACTTAAAGTGCTTTTCACTAAATCAGATGCTCTGTAGTGTTTGAACCTTGAAAAAAAAAATCATTTGAAAGGTTGAGTTGAGAGACAGAAAATGGCCAGGGCATTCTCTAAAGACTAAGAATGACTTATCATAAGCAAAGCTCATTTTTTTTCCCCCTCAAAAATTGAAAAACTACATTCCTAACTAAAATATAATGCACACATATTGGTTCAGAACTTCGTCTGTTTCATAAGGGCTGTTCTTCAGAGTCTACCTTCCATTCAATGAACTTTTTTTTTTCTTAAACCTTTGAGGGGGGTGTGTATGTGTATTTTGTTTGTGGTTTTTAAATTTTTTTTTGTTTTTTTAAATTCTAGGGGAGGAAGCTAAAGATTGATTTGGGTACAGTGGACATATTAACAGAACACAGAGAAAAGCATCATGTAAATGTCTTACTGAGTCAAAGATAGAGTATTTGTAAAAGAATTTGTGTTTTGTGTATTATTTTTCTAATCCTGGTGTTTGACATGCTAGCTTAAGGCATTTAGCTGCTTGAAACCACCTAAGGGGATCTTGTGAGATTCCACAAAATGAGTATTCAAATAATTGGCTCAGTTTGCAGGGTCAGTTGCTTAAAGAGAATCCCAGTTTTTAATGGTATTTTTTTTTTTTTTTAGGAGATTTTGTTCAATGACAGCAGACTAATAGAATATTTAAATGCTGTCTTTAAACTGGGAGAGATCTGGTTCAGCTTTTTATGTCTTTTTTGAAAATAAGCTATGGAAAATTTGCTTTATGGAATCCCAGATATGAAAGTACAAAATTCAAAGAACCAGTTAGTGATATGCCCTGAGCACATAGCATTTATCAATAACTCTCCTCTCTTCTAGATTGTATTGTTTCGGGTGCATACCTTTGTTATGATGGGGCAAGATATTTTAGTTGTGCTTCTTTTGAGTGGTATGTAAAACATGTCATCTTGATTTTGTAGAAAGGATATACAGTTGGGGTCCATATTAACCTAAAGATAGGAAAGCAGTGTATTTAAGAAGCATTCAAGCATCATCATCATCATCATCAGTATTATTAAACACATTTATGTTGTGCATAAAAGGTATATGAATCATTTTATTGGATAGATAAAAGTAGTGGAAATAAATGCATCTTGTATCGTGTGTACAAAATTGTGAAAAGTAAGTGAAGAGCATTGAAAATTGAGATAGCCCTGGTTCTAAGGCCATTAATGAACAAAATACTTTGTGTAAGAGATGAAACTCTGGACTTGAAAGAATATTGGAAGGTAGGGAGCTTGATCATCTGTAAAGGCGAGGACTTTCTTAAATCTCAGAGCAAGGATGGTGTCATTGAAAGGGGGTTGTGAATATGCGTGATTGGCAGAGGTGGAAAGGACTGAACTGGGGAGATAGGGAAGTGGCATATCTAGGATTTCTTAGTTCAAGTCAGGAAATAAATCATAGATTCACAAAATTAAGATGGTAACGGAAATCTTGAAAGTCATACAATCTAACCTTTCTACCAGTGCAGAAGTCCTTCTTCAGTAGTACTTCTAACTGAAGGGGAGTTTTAAATACTAAAAAACCCTTTTGGTCTCATATAGTAAATATTTACTGAGTATTTACTGTGCATCAGACAGTGTACTGTTAATGCTGTAGATACAGGTGTGAAGGGAATATATCTAGTTTTTCTGTTCTTGGGTTTGAGTATCTAGTTGGGGGTTGATGATAGAGAAAAGAATAATCTTAAGGGATTTATAAACTAAATACATGCTTGTAATAGTGGTGAGAATTCTTTTCTTTCCAATGACAGAAACCCAAGTCTAATTACATTCATCAGAAAAAGGGGGAATATGGATATGTTGAGTGTGAGATGCCTATAAGACATCCAAGTAGAG
>ML101988.1:14367-29768 GCA_003697995.1 Taxidea taxus jeffersonii | reverse complement strand
GCACGTGGGTGGCACAGTCAGTTAAGCGTCTGACTCTTGGTTTCAGCTCAGGTCATGATCTCAGTGTCTTGGGATCAAGCCCCTCATTGGGCTCTGGGTTCAGTGAGGAGTCTGCTTGAGATTCTCTCTCCTTCTTCCTCTGCCCCTCCCACTCGTGCTCTCTCTCTCTCTCAAATAAGTAAATAAATCTTTACAGAAGTCCATAAATGGGGCACCTGGGTGTCTCAGTGGGTTAGGGCCTCTGCCTTCAGCTCAGGTCATGATCCCAGGGTCCTGGGATCGAGCCCTGCATCGGGCTCTCTGCTCAGCGGGGAGCCTGCTTCCTCCTCTCTCTCTGCCTGCCTCTCTGCCTACTTGTGATCTCTATCTGTCAAATAAATAAATAAAAAATCTTTAAAAAAAGTCCATAATTTGTGTAGGGTCTCTCTTTGTGTTGTATATTCTATAGATTTTATAATATAAATAGTAAAAATAAATAATTATATATATGTAATGACACGTGTCCACCATATTTAGTGTCATACAGAATGGTTTCACTGCCCTAACAGTCTCTTGTGTTTCACCTACTCATATCTTCTCCACTCCCTTGTCCACCCCCTGGCAACCACTGATCTTTTCACTATCTGAAATTTTGCTTTTCCCATCATGTCATATACTTGGAGTCATGTAGCTATATATTTCCCTGTATTCACTGCTTTTTCTTCATCACAAAAATATGGTAAGTTGTGCTTTCATTTAGTACAAAATAGTTTTAAATTTCTCTTGAGACTTCTTCATTGATCCGTGTGTTATTTGGATGTGTGTTTTTTTTTTAAAGATTTTATTTATTTATTTGACAGAGATCACAGGTAGGCAGAGAGGCAGGCAGAGAGAGAGGGAGAAGCAGGCTCCCTGCTGAGCAGAGAGTCCAATGCGGGGCTCGATCCCAGGACCCTGATGCCGAAGGCAGAGGCTTAACTCACTGAACTACCCAGGTGTCCCTGTTTAGGTGTGTTTATGTGTGTTTTATTTTATCCTCCAAGTATTTTGGGATTTTCTAGCTATCTTTTATGTTATTAATTTTTAAAATTCCCTTGTGCTTTTCCTTTATGGTCCACTCCTCATTCCTAACCCTTGACAACCACTGATATGTTCTCCATCACTGTAGTTCTGTCTCTTTGAGAATGTCACATAAATGGTATAAATGGTGTACATAGGTACACTTTTGAGACTGGCATATTTCATTCAGCATACAGTCTTTGACAGTCATCCAAATTATTGTGTGCATCAATAATTCACTCCTATTTACTGTTGCGCATTATTCCATTGTGTGGATGTACCACAAGTTGTTTATCCAGTCAGTTGTCAGAGGGATTTGGGTTGTTTTCAGCTTTTAACAGAGCTACTATAAACAGTTGTGTATAGGATTTTGTGTGAACATAAGTTTTTTTTTTTAAGATTTTATTTTTTTATTTGACAGAGATCACAAATAGGCAGAGAGGCAGGCAGAGAGAGAGGAGGAAGCAGGCTCCCCCCTGAGCAGAGAGTCCGATGTGGGGCTTGATCGCAGGACCCTGAGATCATGACCTGAGCCGAAGGCAGAGGCTTTAACCCACTGAGCCACTCAGGCACCCCATAAGTTTTTTTTTTTAATATGGGATAAATACCATGGAGTGAGATTGCTGGATTATAGGGTTGGTATATGTTTAACCTTTAAGAAAGTGACCAAACTGTTTTCAGAATGCCCCACTAGCAATATTTGTGACTTCCAGTTGTTCAGCATCCTCTCCAGCACTTGGTAGTTTTTTCTCTGTGAGTTTTAGATGTGTAGTGATGTTATGGTTTTAATTGGTCTGTCTGCCTTGGCTATGATCATGAGCATATTTTCATGCCATCCAGGTGTTCTTATTGGTGAAGTGTCTGCTGAAATAATTTGTCTCTTTTTTTTAAAGATTTTAATTATTTATTTGACAGAAAGAGAGAGAGAGAAAACATGCTCGTGCATATGCACACATGTAGGGGGAATGGCAGGCTGAAGGAGAGCAAGAACCAGGCTCTCCACTGAGCAGAGAGCCCGATATGGGGCTCCATCCCAGGACCTTGAGATCATGACCTGAGCTGAAGGCAGACAGTTAACCTACTGAACTACCCAGGTGTCTCACATTTTGCCTATTTTTAAATTTTTTTTTTGTTTTCTTATTTTGAATTTTGGGAGTTCTTTGTATATTCTGGATACAAGTTGTTTGTGAGATAATGTGATTTACAGATACCTTTTCCTAGTCTGTAGCTTGCTAAACATTTTTTTTAACAGTACCTGTTACAAAGCTCAAGTTTTTAATATTGATGGCACTCAATTTATCAGATTAAAAAATTGATCATGGTTTTGGTGTCATGTCTAAGAATTCTTTGTTTTTTGGACATGTGGATATCTCATTGTTCCAATGCCATAAAATTTTTGCATCTTTGTAAAAAATCTAGTGGCCATATTTGTGTGAGTCTGTTCCTGTTATTTCTGTTTTATTGGGGTTTGTGTCTATCCTTTCACTGATAATATACTGTCCTGGTTACTGTAGTGTTAAAGTAAGTCTTACAAGCAGGTAGCATATTTCTTTCTGCTTTATTCTTCTTGTTCCAAATTAAAAAAATATTCTAGTACTTTTGCCTTTCTATATGCATTTTATTTTATTTTTAAGGATTTTATTTATTTATTTGACAGAGATCACAAGTAGGCAGAGAGGAGGAAGCAGGCTCCCTGCTGAGCAGAGAGCCCAATGTGGGCCTTGATCCCAGGACCCTGGGATCATGACCTGAGCCGAAGGCAGAGGCTTTAACCCACTGAGCCACCCAGGCGCCCCTCCATATGCATTTTAGGACCAGCCTGTCTATATCTACAAAAATTGTGCTGAGATTTTATTTATAATTTCACTAAACCTATGATTCCATTTGGGGGAGAATCAATAATTTATTAGGTTTAGTCTTCTAATCTGCAATATGGTATATCTCTCCATTTATTTAGGTCTCCTTTGATTTTTTTCACTACCATTTTGTAATTTTCATCATATAGATCTTATAAATATATGTTAGATTTCTACCAATTATTTCATATTTCTTTTAAGCTGTTGTAAATGATACTAAATTTTCTTGGTTTTCACTTGTTACTGATAGTTTATAGACGTACAGTTGGCATTTGTGTGCTTATTTTCTATCCTGTAAGCTTGCCAAACTCAGTTTTTTATTGTTGGAGGTTTTGTTTTTTTTTTTTTTTTTTAAAGACTCTTTAGTACTTTTTTAGGTAGAAAATCATGTCATCTGTGAATAGTGACAGTTTTACTTTTTTCTTTCTAATCCATATGCCTTTTATTTTTCATTCTTGTCTTACCCTGCATTGACCAGGTACTTTTTAGTTCTCTAGCTTCTTCTTTGTTTGTTTTTTTCCCCATCTTCTGTCTAGAATGCTGGGGCTTTCATTACTTTGCTTTCCTATAGACTTCCCCAACTGCCCCCTTATCCTGAGCCAGTGAGAGGACAGGAAAAAAAAGCACTAGGGTTTGGCCCTACTCTTTTAGGACTGTATTTCCTCCATATGGAGGAAATGTTTCCTTTCCCTTAGAGTTTTAACTGCTGTGGGCTCCCATTAGTGACCAGTGCCACTGTTGTTCGAGATTACTTATAGGCTGTGGTGGGATGGAGAAGAAAAAGAGGAAAAAGATGAGATATTCCCATACTCTCTGAGCATTATGTAGTATTTTTTCTGCTCCTTGGACTAAAACTGGAGGTCTGGTCCTGAAGCTTCATTGCCTGCTTCCATGTTTCTGTTACATTGAGACCACTCTAGGAGATCACAGAAGTTAAAAAAAAAAAAAAAAAGGTTACATTTACTGTTAGCTTGGTAGTACCTCAGGCCGTGGTCAGCCTGCTATTATTTCCTTTCCAGAGTCCTAAAAGAGCTCTTCTCTGCCTTTTGTCTAGAATTTGTAGCTATATTCAGTGGGAGTCATAGGTTTGAGTGTGCTTACTCCATTTTACCTGGAACTGGACTCCATTAATGGAATTTTACAGAGATTGAGCTAAACATCTCTCTTGTATATAGTCTAAGTAATCAAGACTGAATGAGCTCATGAGGTTGCCACAGTTATGATTGAAAATGTTTTGTGATACAGCAGTTAATAGGCAAGTGCATTAATGAAGACAAAGTTTTTTTTTTTTAAAGGATTTTATTTATTTATTTGACAGGGAGACAAGAGAGAGAGCGGAAATAGGTAGAGCAGCAGGCAGAGGGAGAGGGAGAAGCAGACTCCCTGCTGAGCAGGGAGCCAGATGTGGGGCTTGATCCCAGGACCCTGGGATCATGACCTGAGCCAAAGGCAGACGCTTAACCGGCTGAGCCACCCAGGTGCCCCGACAAAGTTGTTGGTTAGGGGTCTTTAGATTAGTATCACATTTGTATCTTTGAGCGTACTCCTCAAGGAAATTCCAAGAGTATAGTGGGTAATTCTTTTTTATTTGGGCCTTTAGAAAGAACTCCCTGTCTGTAATATAAGGTCATTACAATTGACCCTCGAAAACATGGGTTGAGTTCCGTGAATCCACTTATATACATGGATTTTTTTTTTTTTTTGGTAGATACAGTAAATGTATTTTCTTTTCCTTATAATTTTTATTTTTTAAAAAAAGATTTATTTATTTGTTTGACACAGAGAGAGAGATAGATGGGGTGGTAGGAGGAACAGACAGAGAGGAAGAAAAATCCTGGAGCAGACTCTCTGCTGAGCGTGGAGCTCAATGCAGGGCTCCATCCCAGGACCCTGAGAGCATGACCTGAGCTGAAATCAGGAATGGGAGCTTAACTGACTGAGCCACCCAGGGCTGCCCTTTCTTTATGATTTTCTTAATAACATTTTATTTTCTCTAGTTTACTTTCATGGAAGAATACAGTGTATATGCATATAACATACAAAACATGTGCTAATCAACTGTTTTTGTATTGGTAAGGCTTCTGGTCAACAGTAAGTTATTAGTAGTTAAATTTTGGAGGAATTAAGTTATATGTGGATTTTTGACTCTACAGAGGATTGGCCCCTCCTCATCCTTTTATATTTCAAGGGTCAACTGTTACTTACTATGGGCTGTATTTCTTTCATCTTTTTGGCTAGGTAAATCTTAGTTTTAAGAATTAGGACAGTACTGCCAATCTGCAGACTAATTTTTAACCAATGAAGTCAACTCTTCACTCTTACTCTAAAAAAAAGTTAACTAAAAGGAGAGAGTGAGATAGAGTAGTAAAGGAGAATATTGTACTACTTGATGCAATGATTCCTTATTTTGGGTTTTGTCTAGGTTGATCTATATGGGATAGACCTCTTGCTGTTTTCAGATTGCCTGACCCTTTTGTAAGCTAAGGCCTTTAAGAGTTTAACATTACAAATACCTTAGGTTCATTGGCATATGCAGAACAAATGTGAATCAAACACAAAATGATTCTTTCAAGAATTTTATTTATTGATGTGGTAGCGAAATACTACACTGTTTACAGTAGAGAACTAAGTGGGATTTGGGGTATGCTGAGAAGTTGACAGCTTGTGGGTCTTGAACAAAATACTGTCTTTTGTGGAATAAAAGAAGAAAAAGATGTGTTCTTGAAATGATTATTTTTAAATTATTTGAAATCTTGTTCTGTTTCCAGCTCAGGAGGCATTTGCCAGCATTGTGGTCACTTTACTAGGGAAATTTTGGATGAAAAAAAAAAAACAACATAAAACCCTCACAGAAGTCTGTTTGCATTTGACTAACAAGATAAAGAACCCCTAAGATAGGCTTCGGAAATAAAATATAGTTGTGCACATAATTCTTTCACTTTCTTTCTTAGGGCTAAATATTTAAGAATTGGAATAAGAATTGTAGGAATTAAGTGTAACATGAATCATGGGTAGGTGGAAAATATTTTGCTTGTTATACAGTTGGTAAAAGATTAGCAGTCATTTGAAGGATAGAGATCCCATGGAGCGATATTTGCTTTTTGTGTGACTTTATCTTTTTCAGATGGGTAGGTAATAGCTTGTTTTAGGTTGTGTGATTTTTTTTTTTTTTTTAAATTTGAGCTGTGGTCAAAAGACTGCATTCTTTTCAAATTGTATATATTCCAATTTGCTTATTAATTTATTATATGTTTTTGCCTACTTCCTAAAATAATTTGAGGTATCCCTGGGAAGAGACAGAGACCTACAAATACTGGGTTAAATGAGTAGTAATATAGCAATGAAAATGATGGTGAATAGGAGGCATAACTAAAAGGAAGAGGAAATAATTAGGGGTGCCTGTGTGGTTCAGTTGGTTAAGGGTCAGATTCTTGGTTTTGGCAAAGGTCATGATCTCAGGGTTGTGGAATCAAGTCCAGTGTGGGGCTCCACGCTTAGCGGGGAGTCTGCTTGCGATTCTCTCTCCCTCTCCCCCCAGCTCAAATAAATAAATAAATCTTAAAAAAAAAAAAGAGGAAATAGTTATACTAGGAAACTGATCTATAGAAGTTACTACTTTTCTGTATGTTATCTTACTCATGGTAATTTTCATCACATCTGATAAAAAGAAGTGTGACTACCCCCACCCCCTGCCCCCAGCAGTTTCTAAGAGAATGCAGAATTTAGTTTTGCTTTTCAAATTAAAGATAAGTCTCGATAATTTGGGATGGGGTGGTACAACAGTAACTATGGCGAAAAACAAAGTATATTTGTGAAAAAAAATTACTAACTTTCTATAAAAATATATACACTTATTAGAAAGTGTATTTCTCTGTCTCTTTCTTTTTCTCTTTCTTGCCAGCCAGACTTGTAACAATGAAATGACCAGTCATTTAGGAAAGGCAAACAAAAGCCCTTTGTTGGTTCCCGTACCACAGTGTCAGGACTATGAAATTGGTGGAATTCTGTGATGGGAACAAAGCAGTGGAGGGAGGGAACATTGCAGCTGAAACTGAGTCTTTGCTCCTCCTCAGATCGATTATAATATTTGGAAAATAAAAGGGGCTTGGCCATGAACTAACAATAGTTAACAAATTATTTTAACAGATAGAAATGTGTGGAACACTTGGCCATTAAATTTTTTTTGTTCTCCTAAATTATTAAAAGTTTTAAACTTTTAGGTTGATTTTGTACTTTTTAAAAGGCCAGTTTTTCTTTTACTATTATATATAAATTGCTTTCGATTTCTTCCATCTCCTGCTCTTTGTCTTTGACTGTCTCTGACATATTAATCCTTTGAAGGTCAAGAATATATTTACACTGGTCCCTTGAGGATGTTTTTGTGTGATGTGACCTTCAGTATAGTTACAGAGAAAGTTAGAACTAAAGAGCAGGACTGGATAGTTAACTAGTTCTTTGGACTTTATTTTCCAATATTTGTTGCCTTATTTCAATTATCCATGTAATTTTTCAGATTTCAAAATAATTAATTTATCTTTTCCTCACTTATTTGAAATGCTACCTTTACAAACTTTGGCTGTTTTTGGACCAATACTATTCGTTTTTCTTCGATTGCACACTATCTCAACTATCATCACTTTATGCTATACTCTGGATTTTAGCTCCCCTTCATTATTCTTAGTTTAAAATGATTTGAGGCATTTTCATCTATTTATTCTGTCATTTCTAACATTTCCTTTGAAAATGTCATTATGTTTCATAAGAAATTTGTTCAATTTTGAAAATAATTATATTTCTAATTTGTGGTTGAATAGACATATTTACAATAGCGGCATCACATCCAGGAACATGGCGTATATCTTCATTTATTCTGGTCTTTATGTCTGTTAAGTTTCATAAGCTGAGATATGTTCAGAAAATATTAAATTTAAACTGGGAGCCTTTCCAAAATATTAGTTCAATATTGCTAAAGTAGGAAGGCATTTTCTACGTAAAAATGGAATTTTAAATTTTGGTCATGATGCTTTCAACAATTATTTGAAAAATTTTTTTTTTGTTGTTAAATATTTCAGTGCTCATTTCCAGGCATTAGACACTGGAATTTCTCCATGTTTGGGTTTTTACTTTGATTCATTTTGTGTTTGAAGTGCACCTTTGAATAATTTGTTTAAAGATTTTATTTATTTGACAGAGAGAGAGAGAGAGATCACAAGTAGGCAGAAAGGCAGGCAGAGAGAGAAGGGGAGGCAGGCTCCCTGCTGAGCAGAAAGCCTGATGCAGGGCTCTATCCCAGGACCCTGAGATCATGACCTGAGCTGAGGGCCAAGCCTTAACTCACTGAGCCACCCAGGTGCCCCAGAATGCTTTTTCAATAAGTTTTTGGTGCAATTATGTGGATGAAAATCATGTGAAACTCTTATATGTTTGAAGAATTCTATCCTGCCTTATACTTCTCTCACAAATAACAATTTTTGAATGTGGAATTCTTGTGTCGTTTGCTTTCCCCCTCAGAATTATTCTCCTCCATTGCTTTCTTGCATTTATGGTAGCAATCTGATACCTGCTTAATTTTTCTTTTTAGCTTATCTTTAAAAACAATCTATAAATATGAGGATTTCAAAAAATCCTTGATAGTTTTGACTAAGTTGGCATACAGTTACTTTTAATATGTGCTTTATTTTTTTAATTGACCTTCATATTCCCTAGCTGTTGAGGTAAGTGATCATAGTTACAATTATTTTTGCATTAACTTCATGATCCTAACAGAGATTTCTGTAGAGTGTTCCTAAAATCTTTTTACTTGTTTGAATCGTTCAGTAATTCTGGACACTGAGTATGTGTCCCATGTCTGTAAGAAAATCATATTTGTTCTCCTATGGAAAATTGTTGGCAGAAGTATGGTTAATTTGTGAATAACTTGTAGAGTAGGATTTAGATTGAGACTTGGTTCCATATGGACTAACAATTTTCAAAAGATAAATTGGAAAATTAAAAGAATGTATTAATTCTGTATTACTGTTTATATATGGTGTTATTTGTTTTCAGTGAATATCCTGTGTCTTTCTTGGGAAGTATTTAAGATAGTTGATGTAGAGTAAAACCCAATAAAACATGTTCAGCCTATTTTCTGCTTTATCAATCTGTAAAATCATACAGACTCCTAACTTGCTGAGGTATTTTTGTGGCTGGAGCATTTGTGGTAGTCTTGATGTATGGGTGATAACAGCTGTTGGGTGTTATATTTGGGGGCTTTGAATTGAAAATAATTGCGGCATAAAGTTGTGTGGCCAAGAAAGGCAAAAAAAAGGGGGCGGCGGAGAAAGAGAAAAATAAATTACTTACCCTCAATGTCTAGTATGTAAACATTTCTTATATATAGAAAGTAAGAAAAGGCACTTTGTTGTTTAAAATAACAAGAAAACCAGACTTAAACTCTATATATTAGTTTTAAAATCTAGTCTCCCCTTCAGCCCAAGAGATTGTAGTTAATCTCCTTTGAGTTTTTCTTGGTTAATCAAAGTAATCATAAATGTGAAAGAAATAGTAAACTTACCTCAGAATTTGACATACATACCTTTTGAGAATAAGCTAAGACTTCCTGGAAGATAGTTGTTAAAGATGTCTATGTAGATTGAAAGCTGGAAGAAAATCTGATGTCTAAAAGTGTGTTTTTAAAAAAATTAAATGATAAATGTTATGCAATGATATGTATTCAAAGATTTATTATAAATCAGTATACTTTCACTAGCCCTAGAGTCCTTCCATGTTATTAATACTTAGTATCCACTTAGATTCCTTTCTAGCAATGCTACAATCATTACTTATGGAGGCTTGGTATAGCCCATTGAAGCATATATAGGGGAAGATTTATATATATATTTTTTTTTTATTAAAGATTTTATTTATTTATTTGTTAGAGAGAGAGAGAGTGAGCACAGGCAGACAGAGTGGCAGGCAGAGGCAGAGGGAGAAGCAGGCTCCCTGCCAAGTAAGGAGCCTGATGTGGGACTCGATCCCAGGACACTGGGATCATGACCTGAGCCGAAGGCAGCTGCTTAACCAACTGAGCCACTAGGTGTCCCGAAGATTTATATTTGATAAAGCCTCTGCTAAATGTTAGGCTCAAATGTTAGGTGTCAAATCAATAATTTTGCTCAGCCAATTGATATTATTCTTTCTTCAGAGTGTATTTATGTATTTAGGACTAGAAGTAAAACTAGGTGATTTTTAAACTTTTTTATGTTTTTGGTCAATTTATTTTTTTAAGTTTTTATTTTAATTCCAGTTAGTTAACATACAGTGTTATATTAGTTTCAGGTGTACAATATAGTGATTCAACACTTCCATACATTACCTGGTGGTCATCATGACAAAATTAGATGATTTTTAGAAGTCTCTTTTAACTTGATGTAGTAATTTTCCTTTTCTCTGTGGAATTTCATATTTATTTTTAAAATATTTAAAATATTTTAAAACTATATATGAGATATAAATAAAATATATGTATATACATAAAATATATGTATATGTTTATATATATACGCATGTGTATATATATAAAATTTTTAATCTATTATATCAATAAGCTGTGTGTTTGTGTGTGTTTGTGTGTAGCTTATTTTCATGGAATTATTTTCGCTCAGACAGGTAAGCAATAGAGACTATAATTAGATTGTTTCTAGCAATAGATAGGAAAATTTCTATCATCTGGTCATTGCTGATAATTGCAAAGTTTCACTTGGTTAATCAGGAAAAATGTTAGGAAGAGTATGTTTTCTTTAGAAACTCTTATTCTGTGTTATTGGCCTAAAATCAACATTATTCTGGTGGGTGATATGAATCATTATTGAAGTCACTATGACAGATTTTTGATGTGATTTGCACTATGGCAATAAAATCTCTTGAAAAGTAGGATTTCTCTGTCTTCTCAGCACAAAAATTAATCAGCTTTTCCTATTCATAAAGTGGTTATCACATTTCATTTCCCTTAGTTGTCTGACTACTTAATATTTTGTGGAACAAGCAGTACCAAGAAATTGGTAATGGTTTTGTGGTTGTTGGGTAGTTTTGTAACTAACCTGAATAAGTGTAAATATGCTATCAGATTGAAGAGGCTGGGAGATCCATCACTGGATAATGGGATTTGGATTTAATGTAAAGTCAGAGCAAACTAAGACATGTTAGATGCAAACTTAGTGAGAGTAGACTAAGAAATGTATAAGCTACGTTTAAGCTATTAGGGAGATACAGATTCAAAGATTTGTTAAAATATGATTTCATTATAACAGGTTTATTATGGAATGCAGATTTTTAATATTATGAAATAAGACTGTTCTTTTTAAAAAAGATTTATTTACTGGGGTGCTTGGTGGCTCAGTTGGTTAAGCGTCTGACTTTGGCTCAGGTCATGAACTTAGGGTCCTGGGATCGAGCCCTACATTGGAGGGGGGTCTCTGCTCAGTCAGGGATCTGCTTGTCTCTCTCCTTCTGGCCCTCCCTGTTTGCCCTGTCTCTCTCTCTCTCAAATAAATAAATAAAATCTTAAAAAATATAAAGATTTATTTATTTTTGAGAGAGCTGAGAGAGAGAGAGAGACTCCCTGCTGAGCATGAAACCCAAGGCAGGGCTCATTCCCACGACCCTGAGAACATGACCTGAAGCAAAACCAAGAGCTGGACACTTGACTGACTGAGCCATCCAGGCGCCCCGTTGTACTCTTTATCATGATCAGTTTTCAGCATTTAATAGAAATTCTGTCAGTGCCATAAAGAAGAATATGAAGTGAATTGTGTAAAAAGTAAAGGGGGGCAGAGTTATTTAAACTTGCAATACAATGCAGTTGTAGATAAGCCCAAGAAAACCATTTGGGAAATGATTTGAACTAATGAGAGACTAGTGACTAGCCACAAATACATGAAACTCGATGCTTTACCATATGCAAGAAATTAGAAGTAGAAAGAATGGGAAAAAAGATACTGTATACAAGAACATTGACAACAACTACACACACTCAAGTATATGTAGACTTTCTGGGAAAAAAATAAGGTAAAGAAATTAACAAGGAAGATATAGGATCTGTGTGAAGAAGCGAACAAAACATTATTAAAAGACACAAAATAAGACTTTAACAAGTGAAAAGACCATGTTGAATGGAAAATCATAATTTTAACATAGTTATAATGAAGGTCACAATGAAATGGAATTCTTTTGGATAAAATGAAAAAGTGATTCCAGTATTCACTTGGTGGAGTAGCTATAATCATACTACCATGAATAATGGTGTGTGGCTTCTGTGGTCATATTGCTGATTTGGCACCAACATATGAAAATATGTAAAGTTAGAACATACAGTAATGACAGACAGAACAATAGACTGAATTAGAAAGTACATAAACAAGTCCTAGTACATATAAGAAGTTGATGCATGATAAAGGCAACATTTTAAATTATTAGTAAGATAATAGTAAGATAGTAAGTGAACCCTTTAGGGTTCTTAAAAGGTTCACTGTGGTGCACAAATACTACAGGTGGCTTAAAGAATTAAATGTGAGAATCCACCAAAGTATTGGACAATATGATTGTTCATTAAATAATGCTTGAATTCAAGGGGGATTTCTAAACGTGACATCAGAAGAAATATAGCAGTGTCTGGGAAATATTTGGCGGATTTCATTATAAAATTAAAAACTTGTGTCTTATTATCAAAATCAAAAGTGAAAGGCCAATTTCAGCCTGGGAAAGAATATTTCATATGTGATAAAGGACCTGTATCCAAAATATACAAAGAATTTTTATAACTCAACAATAAGATATAAACAGCCCAATTAAAAAGTTGGCAAAAGTGCCAAACAGACACTTTATCAAAGAAGAAAGCAACACTTGAAAATTAGCATATGAAAAGATGCCGACATCGTATGTCCTATGTCCGTAGGGAATTGCAAAAGATAACGAGTTACCACTACACATACCCAATAGAACCGGTAAAATTTAAAACACTGACAACACCAAACACTCGTGCTGATGTGAAGCAACTAGGACTTTCATTCATTGCTGGTGACAATACAAAATGGTGCAGCCACTTTGGAAGCCAGTTTGGCAGTTTCTCAAAAAGCTAAATATACTCTTACCATAAAATCCAGCTGTCATGCTTCTAGAATCCTACCTAAAACTTGGGTTTGCACACAAAAACCTGCACATGAATGTTTATAGCAGCTTTATTCATCATTGCCAAAATTTGGAAGCAACCAAGGTGTCCTTTAGTAGGTGACCATGGCACATCCAGACAGTGGGATATATTCAGCATTAAGAAGAAATGAACTGTTAAGCCATGAAAAGACATAGAAGAACCTTGAATACATAGGGCTAAGGGTATGAAGCCAATCTGAAAAGGCTTACATACATATGGTATGATTACAAGTATATGACATTCTGGAAAAGGCAAAACTATAGGAGGCAGTAAAAAGATCAGCGGTTAGGGATGCAAGTCTGCGGGGCAATGAATAGGTAGAACATAGAGAATTTTTAGGATAATGAGCTATTCTGTATAATACTGTAATGGTAGATATATGACATCACACATTTGTCAAAACTCACCAGAACTGGACAACACAAAGAGTGAATCTTGACCTGTGGACTTTTAGTTAATAATATTTATCATGATTGGTTCATCAGTTGTAACAAATGTACCACACCGGTGCAAAATGTTAGTTAAAAAAAATCATGTCTTGGGGCGCCTGGGTGCCTCAGTGGGTTAAAGCCTCTGCCTTCAGCTCGGGTCATGATCTCAGGGTCCTGGGATCGAGCCCCGCATTGGGCTCTCTGCTCAGCAGGGAGCCTGCTTCCTCCTCCCTCTCTGCCTGCCTCTCTGCCTACTTGTGATCTCTGTCTGTCAAATAAATAAAAATCTTAAAAAAAAAATCATGTCTTAAAAAAAAATCATGTCTTAAAAAAACAGGCAAAACAACTGGAAAACATTTATATTCTGGGACATAAAGAAATAGTTAATATGTTTAGTTTCAGAGAACTCTTAAGACAAGAGCCTCATAAAAATGGGCAAAGAAAACATTGTTTACGAAAGAAGGTGAGTTCAGTAAAAATAATAGAAATGTACTTTAAAACTCTGATGTCATTTGTCACTTTTGAAATTGGCGGAGATTCTCAAAAAGTGATAAAAACTGTGACTAAGAATGTAGAGAAACAGCCATTCTCATATACTTCTGATTGGAGGAAGTATTAGTCACTGATAGAAAATTTGAGAACACACATTAAAAGCTATTACCTAGAATTTCAAGATCGAGGGATTAGCCCACTTAAAATTGTCAAAGATGTGTTCAGTGATCCACTTGTAAGGATATATACTGTACTATGTCAGTAAAAATTGGAAACTACCTAAATGTCCACCGTTAAATAAATTTTGTATATTGTGGGGAAGTATGCTGAAATGGTGTTCTAGAACTGAGGTTTTCAAGCTTAAGCATTGCTTCAGGATTACTAGTGCCTCATCTTCAGAAATTCTGATTTGCCAGGTCTGGGGGCCATGAAGTTGCACGTGACCAGCATCTAGTGGTGTTGCTGACCTGGGGACTGTATTTGAGAACCACTTTTTTAGCGAAATATTTAGGGAAAGAATACAATTACAAAACAGTGCTGATAATGTGATTCTACTCTTCTAAGTGAGATAAATAATGGATACTTGTTCATATATACAATTTCAGTTATTTTTTTATATCTTTACAGTGGTTATTTTGTATAATGGAAATGTGGGTGATTTTAATGTTTTTTGTTAATCTGTGTTTTAAAAAATTTTCCATTATGGAGAGATTTTTAAATAAAGGGACAAACTGATACAATTTAAAAACCAAAAAGAAAAGGTAGAAGAAGACTTAATTCTTTACAGGTTCAGTGTGAGAACTAAAAATCTCAAGTATGCATGATTTCTTTCTCCCCTATTATCTTTCACATGCAATCAGTTATAAAGATTTATCAATTTTACTTTCTAAATATTTCTTTAATCTTTCTTCAGCTTGCCATTCTTTTGCCATAACTTCAGTTTAGTCTGTTATGTCATCATTGGGTTTCTGGAATACACTGTTTGTCTTGTTCCCTTACCTCCAGTCTTGTTCCTTTCTAATCCATTTACACAGCAGCCAGAGTAATCTTTGTAATCAAATTTGAAACATTAAGCACTTAATGTGTCCTTGGCTGCCAGGATAAAATGCAGACTCTTTCCTTTTTTGTCTTTTGTAATTCTCCACTTCTACTTTCCAGACGTTCTAAGCTCCTTTTATCTTTAGTTCATGTAGAGTGTTTTTTAGTTCCCCCATTCAGGTCTGAACACCGTCCTGTCCTCCTCCCTGCGCCCCCCCCCCCCCCCCCCCAACCCCCCCCCCCCCCCCCCCGTTTGTGGGGCTTTTCCCCGCTGTTTCACTTCTGACCTGCCTAACTCCTGATGACTTGAACATAAATGTTTCCCTGGGGAGGTTTTTCCAAGGTACTTCTTCCCTGTAC
>ML101988.1:0-13967 GCA_003697995.1 Taxidea taxus jeffersonii | reverse complement strand
TTTTTTTTTTTTTTAAAGATTTATTTATTTGAGAGAGAAAGAGAGAATGCATGTGCGAGCACAAGTGGGAGGGGCAGAAAGACAGGGAGAGAGAATGTCAAGCAGACTCCCTGCAGAGTGCGGAGCCTGTGTGGAAACTAATAAAGAGTCAGATGCTTAACCAGCTGCACCACCAGGAGCCCTCTTCACTTTTTTTTTTTTTTAAAGATTTTATTTATTTATTTGTCAGAGAGAGAGAGAGCAAGCATGCTGACAAGCAGGGGGAGTGGCAGGCAGAGGGAAAAGCAGTCTCTGCTGAGCAGGGAGCCCGATATAGGTCTTGATCCCAGGACTTTACCTTTCTTAACATAGGACCTTTCTATGTTGTTTTTTAGTTGCCTCTTTCTTTGTCTGAGTTAACCCATTGGACTATGGGACAGTAGGGACCAGTGCCTAGTATAGACTGGGAGCTTCAGAAATAATTGTTGATGACTGAGGAAATGAGTGGTGAAAAATGAAGCATGAAGAGGAGATGTAGAGATGCACTGATGTAATGGGCCCTAAGTGTAACTCATGGAATGTGCTCTGATTAGACTGGAAATCTCTTTATGTTCTGTTCTACCAGAAGATAAAACCCTTGGAAAGGATTTGGAAGAGAATTACCCTGATGACTAAAGAGCTAGAAAGTAGAACCAATGAGGCAAAATTAAAGGAATGGAGAGAGTATAAGTAGCCTGAAAGTTGGTAGGATGATCTAATAACTATCTTTAAATATATGCATGCACTGTTAATTTTCTAAGAATATTGATTAACTATCCTCCACCATTTCAAGAAAAATAGTTTGATCATTTAGCAGAATTTAAATTCAATATATGGAGGAAAAGTTAATGACTGCCAATAAATCCTGGAATTACTTACTATATGAGACAGTGGGAAGTGCCATTTCTTTTGTTTTAATTTGCAAAAAAATCTTGTAAGTAAGAAGTATTGTAAAGAAAATTTAAAAAGGTCATTTCTGATATTAATTTTGTCAGTCAATAAAATAGAGATAGTTGCAGTACCTTAGATACTAAAGGGATTTAAAACTAAATTTTCTCTTCTGAAAGAGCTTTTCAGAATTGAATATTGTTGGTTGATAAGTAAATCGTTTTCTGACTAATCTCTAGGAAACTCAGCAGTTTCCTTTCAAGATTTAAGAGACTTTAGCCTTAATTTATTGAGAAAATACTGTCAAAATCTGAGATGTTAATAATCAATATACAGAGAGCTATTTTGGGGGTAACATGAGCCTAGCAATGTTGACATGAATGAGTGATGTGTATCCTATATAATCAGCAGAATGTAGGTTTAGCTTTCTCTGCAGCTGCAGGAGACATATTTAATTAATACTGAAGCAATTATCTTGACAAGTAAATCAAACTCAATTAGATCTCAATTAGAACACTAACATTTTCTCAAATATTGTATGGTTGCCAGATGGTTACACTTCTTTTTTTTTTAACTCACTGTCCTGCTGCCCACCCCCCTGCCTTTTTCTTTTTTTTTTTTTAAAGATTGACTTTCCAACTACTATATTTATTAGGTATAATCACTCTGTTTTGTTTTCTTAGTTTGGGGAAGAAATTTGAAGTTTACTGTGATATATATAAGAATCCTTTCACCTGGCAATGTATGGTTTTGTTTTATAGAAATTTGGAAGAGTAGCATACGCTGACTCATTTGTAAAATGGATACATTACAAAGTAGAGATTGTGGATCATTTAGAAAAGACTTTGAGAAGCTATTTAATTCATACCCTTGCCAGAGGCAGCCCAAATTACACCTGGATCTATATATATCATTGTATCATACTTACATTTTGTTTTCAAGTAGAATGAAAGCATTGAATTTTTTCGTCGTGGTAAGTGTAGATACTCCAATTACAAACCTTAATGCTCACTAAATAAATTATTGTAACATCTTCTACTAATCAATTGGTTATTCTTGGAACAATAGTGTCTTCAGAGGTTTTCCTTTCAAGGGCCTTTTCAAAGGTCAATTACATTTATATCAGTTTAGGTCTAATGACTTCATTTTGGTGAATGAAGTTTGGATCTTACTTGGTTGTTCATTCACCGAGAAAGGGGGAGGATGGTGTAGTAGAGACAGTATTGAATTGTAGATTAGAACTGTAGTCTTTGTGGGTGGGATTATTTGAATTTTGAGTCCTGGCTCTACATTTTCTAATAGTGAGGCTTTGGGTGAAGAATTTAACTTCTAGACTTTACAGTTTAAGGTTATAAACCTAACTCAAATGGTAGTTGAAGGGTTAAAGCAGATAAAGGGTAGGTAGTGCTTAGTATAATTCCTAGTATACAGTAACATTCAGTGAAAATTGGCTGTTGTTTTTGTTGTTATTCATTTGCTTAGTCATTGATTTTATTTAATTCACTTTTCAGTATCTGCTTGGTTAATACTACTCTTCAGATAACCTGAATTCTTAAAGATTCAGGATTTTACTACTTGGCATGTGTATAACATTTTCAGGAGAGATGAAATAGTCTCCTGAATTATTTTCTTGTTCCCATTTTTGTCATTCTTCTCTCTGTTCTCCAAATATTCTACATCAGGTGCTGGCAAATATTTTGTATAAAGGGCAAGAGAGTAAATACAGATAGTAAATATTTTAGGCATCGGGGGTCACATACAGTGTCTGTCATATTTTTTTTTTTTTAAACTTAAAAAGATTTGTTTATTTTAGAGAGAGAGAACGTGCACTTGTGGGAAGGGCAGAGAGGGAATAAGAATCTCAAGCAAACTCTGCACTGAGTGTGGAGCCCCATGCAGGGCTTGGTCTCATTACCCTGGGATCACCATCTGAGCCAAGACCAAGAGTTGGATGCCTAACTGACTGAACCACCCAGGTGCCCCTTAAAAACTTTTTATTTTGAATAATTATAGATTCACAGAAAGTTGCAAAGGTAATAGAGAGTTCTGATAGACCCTTCACATGCTTTTCTCAGTTGTTCTGTCTTACATAGTTATGGTACAGTATTAAGACCAGGAAATTGATGTACCTGTGTGTGTGTGTGTGTGTGTTTAGTTCTGTGGTTTTTTCATCACGTGTATAGATTCCTGTAATTTGTGCCTCTGTCTACAATCAAGATACAGAACTACTGCATTAAGCATAAAGAATTCCTTCATGCTACCCATTCATAGTCATACCCACCTCCTTACCTCACCCATCTCACTCATTCCCAACCCCTGGAAACCATTAATCTGTTTCTATTTTTTTATTGGAGAATGTTATGTGAATGCAGTCATCCAGTATGTGACTTTTTTGGGATTGTTGTTTTTTTTTTTCCCACTTATTCTTGAGATACATTCTCTAGGTTATGGATGTACCACAGTTTGATTATTGTATGTAGTTTTCAGGGAATCAGTCCCTTTCATCTATGTTGTCAGGTTTATGTGTGTTAAATTGTATCATTACCTTATTAGTCTTTTCATATTAGCACAGTTTGTGGTGGTAACCCCTGGTTCACTCCTGATTTATGTCTTTCCTATTCTTTTTTTCCTTGTCTTGTTAGAAGTTTATCAATCTTACTGATATTTTCAAAGAAACTTTTTGTTTCATTGACTTTTCTCTGTTATTTTCCTGTTCTCAAGTTAATTGATTTGTGCTTTTATCCTTTTTATTTCCTTTTCTTTTGCTTCTTTGGGTTTATTTTGCTCCTTTTGTTTCTTGAGGGTAGGAGCTTAGATTATTGATCTGAGATTTTTTTCTTCTTTTCTAGTGTGTTCATTTACTGCTATGAATTTTCCCACTGTTTTAGTTGTGTCCCACAAATTTTGCTGTTCTTTACATTTTCATTCAGTTCAGTATATTTTTAAATTTCCTTTCAGACTTTCTCTTGAACTGTGTGTTGTTTGGAAGTATTTTGCTTAGTTTCCAAGTTTTCAAAGCTCGCACTGTATGATTTCAGTTCTTTAATTTTTTATCTTTTAGAATTTTATTTATTTATTTGACAGAGAAAGAGACAGCAAGAGAGAGAACACAGGCAGGGGGAGTGGGAGTGGGAGAAGCAGGCTTCCTGCTGAGCAGGGAACCCAATGCGGGACTCCGTCCCAGGGTCCCAGGGACCATGACCTGAGCCAAAGGCAGACACTTAATGACTGAGCCAGGTGCCCTTGATTTTAGTTCTTTTAAATTGATTGCATGTACTTTATGGTCTATCTTTGATATGTTCTGTGGATACTTAAAAGGAATGGGTATTTTGCTGTTATTGTGAGGAATGTTCTGTGACTGTGATCTTGGTGATTGATGGCATTGTTGAGTTCTTCTTTATCCTTGCTGATTTCCTGTTTATTTCTTCATCAGTTTTGAGATAAGGGTGTTGAGTCTTCAGCTATTACTGTGAATTTGTCTATGTCTCCTTTCCATTCTGTCACATGGTCTCCATTGGCATTGTGTAGAGGTTCCTGGTTACCGCCTGGTGGACATTAAAGCTCTGACTTCCGACTCCCTTTTCTGACGGGATCTCTAAAGGAGGGGGGAAAGAATTAGGGCACCTCATTATAGTCTGGAGGGAGTGTAAATATCGACTGCTCATTAGGCCTTTGATGAGGTGGTGGTGGATGGGCTACATTAAAAATTTTTTTTTTATGGTGTTTGGCGGGAATAGGGTGGTTACTGTGTGAAAGTTTTCTGTTTTGGTAGACTGCCCCTTAGCTGGTCCTTTGGCTAGAGACAGGGAACTTTTTGGACTTTTTTTTGGTCTGCTTTGGTTGGCTTTTCCATGTTACTGGCTTCCCTAGTATTCATTGTGGTATATATGAGTCAAAATAAGACCCAGGGAACTCACTGCCATGTTGTTTGTTGGGTCCCCAGATGGTCTGCTGCCTTTCCTCCTGCTCGCTGATTGTTTATGTAATGTCTAGAGTTTTTAGCTATACTTAGGTAGAGAGGAAAAAATACACCTATTTTCTGGAAGTTGAGGTTCACTTTTTGTTTTCTTTTTTTTATTAGTTTATTTTTCTAAGACTTTTTTTTTTTTAAAAGCAGTTTAAGTTCATAGCAAAATAGAGAGAAAAGTACAGAGATTTCTCATATACTCCCTACCCCTGCACATGCATAGCCACCCCCATTATCAGAATCCCACACAAGAGTGGTACCTTTGGTAAAACTGATGAACATATATTAATCCATGATCACCCAAAGTCCATAGTTTGCAGTGTGGTTCACTCTTGGTGTATAGTCTACGGGTTTGGACAAATGTATAATGGTATATATCTACCATTATAGTATATTGTACAGAGTATTTTCACTGCCCTAGAAATCCTCTGCTTATTTACCCCTCCTACCTACCCAACCCCTGCAACTGATCTTTTTCTTGTCTCCATAGTTCTCCCTTTTCTGGAATGTCCTGTAACTTAGTCATAAAGCATGTAGTCCTTTCAGGTTGGTTGTTTAAACTTAGTCATATGCATCTGGGTTCCTCCATGTTTTTCCTGGCTTGATAGCTCATTTCCTTTTGCTGTTGAATAATACTCTGTTGTCTGAAAGTATTACAGTGTATTTATCTACTGAAGGATATCTTGGTTGCTTTCAAACCTTGGCAATGATGAATAAAGCTGCCATAAACACTTATGTGCAGGTTTTTGTGTGGATATAAGTTTTCAACTCCAATGAATAGATAGCAAGGAGCATATGGTAAGAGTGTGTTTAGTTTCATAAGAAAGCACCAAACTGCTTTCCAAAGTGGCTGTATAGTCTGGTAATGAATGAAAGTTCCTATTGTTCCATATCCTCTAAGTATTTGGTGTTATCAGTATTTGGGACATCCTAATAGGTGTGTAGTAGTATCTTGTTTTGTAGTGTTATTTATTTATTTATATTTATTTATTGGGTACAGTCCTTAAAAATGTTAAAAAACATTCCTAGCTCAAGGACTGTACAAGGAAAAAACAGGCTATGGAGTGGATTTGGGTCATGGGCTATATTTGCCAGTGTGATAGCCTGTATCGTTTTAATCAAAGTACAATTTTCTTTGTTTAAAGAAAGTTGCAGCCACTGTTTTGTTTTGTTTTGTTTTTGTAAACCTTCCAACTCTTTCTTTGTCTTTGAATCTTCACACATGTACTTGTCTTTCATCTGTATCATTCTTTTCTCCATTGTCACCCTAGATATCTCCTGCTTATCCTTTAGATTTCAGCTTACATATAATCTTTTCAAAGGGAACTTTCTTGGCCCTTAGCAATCCCTTATGACACTTAATAACACTGTCAACTTTTCTTTTCTAAGTATTATAAGTGTTATTCTAAATTTATAAGTGTGACTATTTCATTTTTATTTTTATAAAATTATAAGTCCTTTAATGGAACAAATCTGTTTTATTTACTAGCTTGAATGGCCTAGAACAATATTTCAATGCTTAACCATGGTAGTTGACACTTAAGTAGTTTTATTAAGGGGAAGTTAAAACTTCAATTTGAATGAGCTCTGAGATAATTGTTCTAGGTGTTTTACCTATGTTTGCTAATTAAATATTAATATAAATCTGTAAGGGGTATCTGGGTGGCTCAGTTAGTTAAGCATTTGCCTTTGGCTCAGGTCATGATCCCAGGGGCCTGGGATAGAGCCCCACATCGGACTCCCTGCTCAGTGGGGAGCCTGCTTCTCTCTCTCTCTCTATTGCTCCCCTTGCTTGTACTCTCTCTGTCAAATAAATAAAATCTTTAAAAAATATAAATCTGAAAGACAGATCCTTTTTATAGGGAAGGATGCTGGAGCTCTAAGAACTAAAGTAATTTGTTTAAGGTTGGAGGGATAAAAAGACCAGACTCAGGTAGCAGTCTGAATCCAAACTCATTTTCTTTTAATTATACCATGGTTCTCACCAAGGCCTCAGAATCTTGATGGCGAGAGGAGATGGGGAAGTGATATTAAAATAACAACAACATAAACACTCTATGACCCTACCTAGTTCCTTCCCCAGTTCAGGGGCATGAAGACAGGTGGCCAGGAATATGCTCCTATATTTAGAATCCCTGCACCTCCACCTGCTGGCAGATAGAGTACTTTTTGTTAAGGGCCTTAATATTTGGTGTGAGAGACAAATTTTGTGTTTGGTAATTTGCTGTTGAGCTAATAAGCTAATAAGTCAGAATTAAATAAATGCTGTAATATAAAATTTAGAAAAGATACATCAGTGGATATACTCAGGAGGGAACAGTTTATTCCAGCAGGACAGTTTAAAGGAGTTAGTTTATATCTCATTCTCATCACTGGGAAACCAGTGTGTGAATCAGAAGTTGTTGTCTAGGACTTAATTCCTGGGGGCCAGTTACTGTAATTTCTTATGAGATGTAATATTGGGTACTCGGAGTGTAAACTAAGTAGAATGTAAGAGATTATCATTATTTAATTTTTGCGTATTTTTCTCTAGAATTTTTGTCTTCATGGCAATACTTCGAAAAACACATTCTTAATTATACTGTATGTAAAATTGTGGATCTTATTTATACATTTACTTATAAGTATTTTCATGTTATATATTTTGTGTAAATGTCTTTTTTAAAGAACATGTTCGTCTAGAGAGTCATTATGCTATATGTTATTCAGTTATTTTTACTAAATAATGGATATTCAGATTATTTCCAGGCTTTAAAAAAAATTAAAACACCATTTATGTGCCCATAGACTTTTCCATATTAAGATCATTTAAGATAGATTCTCTGAGAAATGAAATTATTGAGTAAAAGAATATAAGTATCTTTAAGGCTCTCGAAATTGTTTTTCAAATTGATTTTTCACATTTTACTGATACTTTCAGAGAGATTCTGTTTTGTTGTACTCTTGCCAGCAGAATGTATTATTATTTTTTCAGTCTCTTAAAATTTAGCAGACATTGTATTATTTTACATTTCTCTAACCACTAGTAAGACCAAAAACATTTTAGCATGTGTTTATCCACTAGATATATTTCTCTTTTGTGAATTGTGTGTTCATTTCCCTTGTTCATTCTTCTATTCTTTTGGGAGGTGATGCCTAGGTTTCTTTCTTTCTCTGCTCCCCCTCCTTTTTTTTTTGGTTAAATGATCAGTTTGTATCCACTCCCATATAGTATCATCTATTCATTCTTCTTTGTGATTTATTGTTGTTTTTTGTTTGGATGTTTATATTTGATCTTATTTTTATTTTTGTTTTTAATGGCTTGAGTTTTTTTCCCCCCTTAATTGAACTCTTTAATACATCTGGAATATATTTTGGTATGTGGTTAAAAAATTTAAATTGCTTCCCAAGTTGGCATCACTGTGGATTGGCTAATCCGTGTATTCTCTTATGAATTTGACTCCTACACATACCCATGTGCTTGTACATTATCTTTCACAGGTTTGATATCAGAGTTAAACATTATGATTGGTTGTAGTAATGGAAGGGAGTAGTAGAAGTCCTATATAGTACAGATGTGCGATTTTAGGTAATTTAGCTTTGACTCCTTTAAGTTACATTGTTCTATACATACACAAAGATATACATATATGTACATACAGCTGTAAATACACACACATACAATTCTTTGCTCTAGAACTGTGAAGGAATATTAACTATGCCATATTGCCTGTTCACTCTGCAATCTGTTTTCCTTCTTAAGTAAAAGTTAATTTTTGTGGGATGTTCTGATTAGTGGTGGTAATGCAAAGTCATGATGAATGTGCTGTTATGTAGTTTTCTATGTTAGGACATCACTTTGGGATTATTTAGTTTAGTTTGGTGATTTGATATGGTGCCAGTGTTTCTCCATTAGGGTTGACTACTGTAACATTATTACTCCTATTGCTACCTTCTCCTGAGATTTACACTTGAGCATTAGAATTTTTTTCCAGAAGAAAAATACAGTTAATATGCTCTAGGATTGCCATTTCTCCTACTGTAATTGTTTAATTAGCTAGCTTGGGAGTTCTTTTCTCTTACTTAACTTGAAAAGTAATCCTGTATTTCCTAACTTCTGGTAGCATTATTGCTTTCAAAAATATTCAAGGTTTTATTTTGTTGTCTGTTTAGAAAAATATATACACATTTATTGTGTATATAGGAGTTTGTTTAAATGTGTAATATATTACACATATATTGTGTATATAGGTGTTTGATCTCAGTATGAGATCCCAGAGGTCACAGTTGAAGGGCTGGGGGAAGAGATCATGAACATGGATAGGACTAAGTAATGTTTGGACAGATGTTGCCTATTCAGTTAACTCTAGAAATTAAGCAGTTATGTAAATGAGCATAGTAAGGACTGTGCAGGTCTAAGGGATTAGCTACTTACTGTTCAGCTATAGCTGATTATTTTTGTATTTTTTCATTATTTCCCTTATTAACAGGCCTTAATTTTTTTTCCCCAAGAGAAGTTGGAAACCTGGATTTTGGTATGAATTCTCCTAATTTCTATATATCAGCTGTTCACACATTTGTGATTGCTCACTTAGGAGATCTAGAGAGCATGTGGGAACAAGTCTGGAGGATGAGAGATGATTAAAGAGGGTTAGGGCTCTAACAGTCACTGATGTGAGGCATGGTAGAATCAGTCCCTGGAGCTTGTAAAAGGATGGTGGGTAACCAGATCTCTTGCTCTGGTCCTTAATATTTCTTTCTGCATTTATTGGCTGTTTGAGGCTTGGCATGATGTAACGATACCCATGACTAATGGTGTTTCCAAAGGCTTGCAATCTGGTGAGTATTAAAGACAAGTAAAGAAGAAATTATAATAAAGTACAGTGACTGTTAAAATAGGGGAAGTACAGGGTATTTTTGAATCCTAGGAAAGGGATAGCTCACCCAGATTTGGGTGATCAAGGAAAGTCTCCCATAAAAAGTGGTGTATCAGCTGAGACAAAAAAGTCTGATGCAGGTGGCTTGGAAGGTGGGTCATGTTGTGGGTAGAGAACAAAGTTTGCAAAAGCCTGAAGGCTAGAGAGGATGGTGGATTTGGGGATTGGAAAATAATTCATTTTCCAATGAATTCTATTTTCAAGAAATAGAAAAACTATTTCTTTTTTTTTTAACATTGTTTATATCATTGACATCTTAGTCACTGTTTATACATGGTGAAGGACAATGAATTGAGTAAAAAGATGAGTAAATGGATAACCGACTGAATATGAAGTACAGTGATAAATGAATCAGTGAGGAGAGACGATTGCTGCCCTTGTTGCTCTTTGTGTTCTTAGCAAAAGAACACACACACAAAAAAGTTTATTCAATGAAAAACATTGAATAAAGATTTTATTTTATGTTTATTGTATATGCTATATTTCTGATTAGTAGCTAATAAATAGAATGAGTGAATCAAGATTCTGATGGCTCTCTACGGGGTGATGAATTGGCTTTATCCAAGAAAATTTTATCTTGGGTATATTGCACTGTTCTTAAATCTACAATGATTCTTAAGTACAAGATGGGAAAAATTTGTAAGCTATGTGTGTGTGTGTGTGTGTGCGTGCATGTAGGAAGGCACCGCAAGGTGGTCATTCAGAAGAAGCCAAGGCTGCATGAATAGTTTAGTACTGAATGAAGGAGATGATCACTCCATTCTGTTTTGTTTGAAATACACCTGGAATGTTATTTTCAGCTTTTGGAGCCACACTTTAATAGGCTCTAAGTGAAGCGGAACATCTTCAGGGGAAAGGAACTAGAAACTAGAATAGCTGTCCAACAAAACACTGTTGTGTATGACGAGAACTGAAGCACTAAAATAAGTTTTTAATCTATAAAACAGAACTTTTGGGGCCATTGATATGGCCTTATATTTTAAAAGGGTTAAACATGGAAAGTTGGTTAGAATTGCAATGTCTCAGCACTCAGAGTAGCATTATATCAAATGGGTAGAAGCTTTGGAGTTGGGAAAAGATTAGGGTACAAGAAGAAGAAAGCAAAGGGATGGGAACAAAATTCCATTTCATATGTATTATATAATCTTATAACATTCAATATAGTAAATATTATTTTGAAAATAATTGAATTTTCTGTAAAAATATTATTTTAAAAATAGTAAATATTTATAAAAATTTGCTAATTCCACGTTTGCTTAAAACTGCATTTGAAGGCTGATCTTCTTTAAATGGCTTCTATATCCTGCATGTACAAAACTAGCAAAGAATAACAAATGCATCTGCAAGAATTCATGTATTATAAAAATATCACAACAAGAAAGGAGAAACAAAGGAGTGTCAACCTTCTATATACTACATCTTTGTGTTTCTTGTGAGTGGATTTTCCAACCTTGTAATTTTCTGAATACAAGGACCTAAAGCATGAAGGATACACTGTATCATTTTCTCTGCAGAAAAAAAAACAAAAAGAGAGGGAGGGAGAGAGAGAGATTGCGGGAAAATGACAGGCTTATGCCAGGTTTCTGCAGAACACTTGCTTCTGAGGTGACCACATTATGTATGACAGTCGATTAACGTGAGCACAAACAGCCATCACTTTTCATGAATTCACGTAAGAGCTTTTACAAGTAATTTTATTGTTTCCTTTGAATATAAAAATAAATTTTCTACGGGAAGCTAACTCCATCAAAAAGCTTTTCAACCTCAGGAATGGCTTCTGTGGATGGAACACTGGTAGTGTAAGAGTGTACAGCATAGTTCGTTAAATTACAAAGGTTCTGTTCTATGAGCGGCAAGTCATGATACAGTTGGGCAAGGATCTGTGATGTGGCACCAGTAAGGGGAGCACTGCTGAAATGGAGACTGTTTTTAATATGTACATTTGTAGGGGCTTAGACTCAATTAGGGAAGGAATTTGGTTTGCAGCTTGCCCTGACTTTCAGTAACCTGAGAAGCAGAGATGAAGAATGGAACAATTTTGCATGCAGAACAGCATTCAGAACAGCTAAAGAAAAACAAGACACTGCTTTTCCATTTTGCTTACTAAAACCCTGTGCATGATTTCTGCTTCCATTCCCTGCCTTCATAATAGCTCAGAGGGCAGCCTTTCCTCACCCTAGTTACTCAGGTATTCATCTGAACCTGCTCTCCTCCTTAAGTCTTCAACTGGTCCCCTCTCTGTAACAGAATACTCAGTCAGCCTCATCAAACCAAGATTAAATTTGCTTCTGAATACCAGTATCTATCCAATATGACATAGGTCAGAATAACCTAAATTAACATCCTTGCCCAGTGGGGATTAAAGTTCAACCCACAGCATAAGGTTAGTATACCTTAGATTACTAATAAGCATATTTAAAAATCCTATCAAAACCAAAAGGGTTTCTCTCTCATATATGTAGATTATAGGGTATTGGGGAGGGAAAATGCTCCCTCTCTCATACTTAACGATGCTTAGTAGTATATGTAAAGTGTTGTGCCAGTTAGATGCCAAAAAATTATTAAAAAGTCAGGATGTTATTATATTATTATATATATGTTATATATATATATATAACATATATATATATATGTTATAATATTATTATAGTCTAAACAGGAAGACAAAACTATTCCACGCAGAAACTACATTGATGGTATATAAACAGCAAATAGTATGCGCATTGCATAGTAAAGGTTTTCAGAACAGGGAGAGATCACTTTTGGTGGGATAGTCAAAGAGAGCTAAATAAGAGATTGACAGAATCTCACAGTTTGAAGGTACCTCAATCATCTTGTCAAGTAACCCATGTAGGGATTGACTAATCTACAGTCAGACACCTAAAAATGGGAAATTTCACATTGTTTGGATGAGGCTAAATCTAAAATTTTTTTTGATTTAGATTTGAGAGCTTTAATGCTAGCTATTTATTGCCTTATGAGGAACTTTAAATACTCTCTGGAGTCCTTGTTATTCCCCTTTTGATAAGCACTTAATGTTTATTCTCTTCTTGATAGATCCAGCTAGACGAATGTTGCAAGAGCCATTCATTTCTATTGTTGAATGTGAGTTCATCTACAAGGATGAATTTAGGATAGTGTTCTATTTCATCATTTCTTATTCCTTAAGTGAAAAAAATGTGTTTTGGAATTTTCATTTTTTTCTAGATTTGGTGAGGCATTCTGGGAGATGGGGAAAATACTGCTTTAAATTCCTTGATTTGTGCAGTAGTCCTGAAAAAGGAAAGGAAAAGCTACTGTTAAATTCTGAATGGGGGTGAATTCAGAAGGGATGGATAGATTAGTAGAAACTTTGAAGGATACTCAGAACATAGAGGTTTAGTTTCTTTGAAACCATGGAAAAGTTATAGTTTTGTGAAAACCACAGTAAGTTCAATTGAAAACCATTGTTCAGTGTAAACGATGACCAAACGTGAATTGAAGGTGAATTTCCTGAAGTTAGATTTGTAAGGGATCTGTTGTGGTGGTCTTGTAGTAATGGAAGGAGAATTGGAATATCCTTGGATATTTATACAAATCAGTAAAAGACCCAACAGTCCTGGGAGAATGCATGACATTTGGGATCTTGAAGAATAGTGCAAGAATTTGGTGGTAATTGGTATGGCCTGGAGCCTTTCTTGGCATGTGCTAGCAACTTTTGAGAAAAAAAAAAAAGTTCTCTTCCAGATGTGTTACATGGAAGAGTTTCTAATGAATTGCTGGAATGAGGACAATAGGGGAAACAAGAAACTGATGTTTCCTTGCCATCCCTATGGACAGGCAAGAGGGCCAGTCCTTCTCCAGAGACTGGCAATAAATTTTGTGTGAGGGATAACTGAGAGCAGTGATCTTAGCAGAGCTGTCTTTAGGACTCTGGACATGTTTTTGACTATGTAATTATAGAAAAATATGAAAAGACTGTTTTAGTCTCAGTTGGAATTTTATAAGTGAACAAATGTTACATAGTATCAAAACTCTTTTTATATCTCTTTTTATATGAAATAAAAACTATTATGTTCTTGAGCATGGAAAAAGATATGGAAAGACAGACCACCAGGCTGTTATCATTGACTGGTAGGTAGAAGAGTGTAGTGGTTAATACTGTGCGGACTCTGAGGCCAGATAGTCTGTTTCAAATC
>RCUC01131977.1:0-48233 GCA_003697995.1 Taxidea taxus jeffersonii | reverse complement strand
AGAATGTTCACTTGAGAAATATGCATGGAATGAACACCCTATGCAGGGGAAGCTATCGATCTACTGAAGATAGAGCAACCTCATTTATGAGAGAGGTAAATTTCCCCTGACTTTCTCAGAGGCTCGTGATATAACCTTGATGCAACTCCATTTCTCTTAAGGCTATCTGAACACAGAGCAGGGACCATCAGGCATGAGAAGACACAATAATGAGCTACAGCAGGAATAAAGGAACTCATCCTAAATCATCTCAGTATGTGGGGTGCCTTGCGTCATTGCCTAGGAAATTAGTTAAAACTAGCTATTATTGAAGGTGCCCTCTGAGACTATTAATAATCCCTGGAAATATCATAGTTTTAAGCAAGTATGTCCACAGGTATTATTACCTTAGCCTCTCTTCCCAAGAACGCTGCAATGAACAGAGTTTCACAAATGAGAACAACGAGGCCGGGAGAATTTCAAGAAACTGCCCATTCTATTTAGCTACTAAGTAGCATAACCTGGATTTAGCGAATCTCAAAACACTTTACCTCAATCTCAATTGCTAGCAATCTTTCCAAAGTAAGGGAAGAATAGTTCTGTGGGATAGGGGGAAAGAGAGAAAATGAACCAACACTCTAAACAGAATAATCCTAAATAAAATGATAACCAAAAACCTGAATTTACATTCATGTCTGGAGTCATGAGTAATCCCAAAGTAGATTTTCAAGTGGCAAATATCTACTTTTGGTAAAAAAAATAAAATAAAAATCAGCTTTCAAACGAAGAAAAAATCTAAAAACACTGATGAGGTAACAGATTAAGGAGAGGCTAACAATGATAAATAATAATGATGATGAATTAACCAAAATAGCAAGGTCTCTAATGTAGCTCCATGTGACATATCTTATTAGCAAAATAAAATAACACTGGACTGACAGTTTCATTAAACTATGTATAACAACTGAATTTATCGAAACTGAAATATCATTGATTACAAGATGCACTATTACCTTATGCTGTCCTAAAAAAGGAAAAAACATGACCAATTACAATACGCCATTGATTTTCAGGCATGTCATGATTCCAGGGATGCTAAATGAAGAAAAAACTCTGCATCTTAACATACGTGAAATATATTTACACCAGGGGTTTAATAGTAACTGGACACACTAGGGGCATATACACCCCAGGTGTCACAGTGATTTATTTCTGAGTTGGGTTTTAGGATGAACAGAGGACTTCTGTGTCATAGTCCCGGAGCTTAGTTTTAATGCTAGAAACATCGTCTTTAGAGGTAGCCACAGTCATATGAAGAAGTCATAGTCCAGGAGCTTAGTTTTAATGCTAGAAACATCATCTTTAGAGGTAGAGGGTAGGGGGTTTGGTTCCAAGAAATCATACACAAGGGAAAAATAGTAGGGAAGAAAAAAAAATTGTATGAATGCAAAGTATTCTAGGAGTTACGGATTCATCTAAAAGAATGTGGGGTAGTCATCTGACCCATAAATACCAAAAACTGTAAGGGGGGCCACCTAGGAGATGGATCCTAGAGTACAATGACTTCAAGACCAAGAAGAGGAAGGTGACAAAAGAATCCAGGTGGTCCCTGTGCTTGTCAATAGAAGAGCTTCAATATAATAAACCTTGAGATGGTATTTTTCTATCAAAAGGAAAAATATTTTCAAATGTGGTACTATCAAATTGTCTTCTAAAATGTAATAATTCGTAAGCATTAAAATTCTTTTTTTTCCTATAACCGTACCACCCGTGGGTATTCTAAATTATTAAATGACTAGAAATGCAATAGATGAAACATGAAAAATCATATCTCATTTTAATTCAAATCTTAACATTATCAGCAAGAATTAGAATATTCTCATAGCACTTTGATTATCTGAATTTACTCTTCCAAATCACCTGTTCATAGATTTTGTAGTGTTTCCTATTAGGTATTATCTCCACTTCATTGATTTGTAAAAACTCTTCACATGTAACTGATATAATACTAAAGTATATATTTATCATAAATGTACTTACTCAAAAGTCATTCCTTGACCTGTCATTTATTTGTTAATGTTATTTATTGTGTGCTTTTCTTTCACCATACCATGCTTTTAAAATTTCATATAGTGATACATTTTAATGTTTTTATTTATGATTTCTGAGTTCTATTTCATACTTAAAAGGCTTTAGTTCCCTGAAAGTAATAAAGTATTGCCTTTAGTATTTTCATTTTTCTATTTTTTTACATTTAAACCTTTAATTCGATGGAATTTATTTTTATACTTTGGTATGAAGTAGACATTTAACTTTTTATTTTCAAAGTGAAATCTAATTGTCCTAATGTCATATATTAGGAAATATGTTCCTGCTTCATAGATTTCAAATGCAATCTTTTTTTTAAATCTTAATGGACCCTCTTTACTTTTTATTGATTTAGTTGTCCATTATGCACCAATGCCAAAATATCTTAATTATATTATTATAGAACTTCTTAATATCTAGTAAGGTAAGTCTCTCCACAATAGAATCACTTTCAGAAAAATGTTCAATCTTTTGAAATTTCTTTAAAGTGTTTGAGTAATCTTCCACACGTAGTCTTTCAAATGATCTCAAAGCAAACAAACAAAAACAGCTTGGCAAGTCCCCTTCTACTGACTTCCCACCAAAACTACATTAAGGTCATGATGGGAGTTTCAGAAGACTAACAATACAAATTTAAGAAAGATGCCCTCCTAAAAGCTACATTTATTTAGCCCTAAATCTCTTTGGACAAAATGCCATTGCTAACTTCATGAAGACATGTTTCTTATTACATCTAGTCCGAGACTTTCCACAGTTGTTATCATTAATGAAATTTAAAAAGCTAATGTTACATTAATTATTTATTGCTGATATAATTAAACTATCTCTAGATATTCACCTTGCTTCCAGACACCTTTGTGAACTTTATTATTAGTTTGAACACCACTTCACTGAGGCCCATTTGACTTTCTGGCACCTGGTCATGTTTTCTGCATATAATAGATGGTAACTGTGTCTCTTCTAACACAAACACAGTTTATTTATTATCTTACTGCATTAGTTAGAATCTTCAAAAAATTGGGGGAAAAAAAGAATCACAAACACCATCCCCCACCCCTCCCAATTTAAAGAGAATACAGTTAGTATTTAATGTGGTAGTTGCTATTTACTTCTTATACTGGTTTGGTTTTCTTTTAAGATTTTTACTTTTTTATTTTTTAAGTAGGAGCCCAACACAGGGCTTGAACTCCCCACCCTGAGATCCAGACTTGACATCAAGGGGAGCCTTGATGATTCGGATGGTTGAGTCTGCCTTTGCCTCAGGTCATGATCCCGGGGTCCTGGGATCAAGTCCCACATAGGCTCCCTGCTCAGTGGGGAGTCTGCTTCTCTCTCTCCCTCTGTTGCTCCCCCTGCTTGTTCTCTCTCTGTGTCAAATAAATGAATAAAATCTTTAAATATGTGTGTGTGTGTGTGTGTGTATGCATGTGTGTGTGTGTGGTCTAAGATTTCTGCAATTGTAGTCATCACTAAGACTAACTGTAATTTGGGTGTGCTCCCTGATGCTTTGCGCTCCAGGAATCACTGTGCATGTAACTCCCAGTCATCCTTTGCCCTGCTTTGCGGAGTTTCTCTTCATGCCCTCTCAGCAAAACCTTAACAGAACACCATATTGGTCTTGGAGCTTCTGCTTCTCTGCAGGGACCTTCATTCCTGGAACTTTGCATTGTAACTTCCAGTTGTTTCCACCCCCGCACCCCGACAGACACACCCTCCACACCCAAAGGCCACTCCCCATCCTCCACAACAAAGCAAAGCTTGCCTTCTCTTTCTTGGGTTTCTTACCCCTGTGCCTATGTCTGAATATTTCCTCCAAGGAATAAGCCAAGATCTTAGGGCTTACCTCATCTGTTCCCTTGTCTCAAGGATCATGGTGTGTGCTGAGTGTGGTCCAAAACCTAAAAATAGTTGTGCCATATACTTTGTCCAGTTTTACTGCAGAAGGTTAAACCTGGTCATGGCTACTCCTCCAAGGGTGAAAGCAGAATTCCTAATGCCCTTCCGATGACAGATACTTAATATCCTTTTTCATTCTGCATCACTTCTTTGTCCAGCTTGGGTTTTGCCCTCTTGAAGCAATTTGTGTCACTTTAATTCTCTTACAAAATGATCTAATTCATCGAGATTCTCAAACTTAAAGAATTGTTCTCTTCCACTGGTAACACCGCCAGACTTAGCAAATAGCAATAGAGGACAACAGCTAAACGTGAATTTCAGATAAAAATAAAAAATAATTTTTGTACAGGTATGTCCCAATTTGGGACATCATTTGAAATAATCCCCCCAATGATGTGTTTGTAAGGGCCTATTTAGCCAATTTACATTTAGCCTATTTACATCTAAATCTTTAATTCAATGGAATTTATTTTTATACTTTGGTATGAAGAAGACATTTAACTTTTTATTTTCAAAGAGAAATCTAATTGTCCTAATGTCATATATTAGGAAATATGTTCCTGCTTCATAGATTTCAAATGCAATCTTTTTTATAATCTTAATAGACCCTCTTTACTTTTCATTGATTTAGTTGTCTATTATGCACCAATGCCAAAATATTTTAATTATATTATTATAGAACTTCTTAATATCTAGTAAGGTAAGTCTCTCCACAATAGAATCACTTTCAGAAAATTGTTCAATCTTTTGAAATCTCTTTAAAGTGTTTGAGTAATCTTCCACAGGTACGTAGTCTTTCAAATGATCTCAAAGCAAACAAACAAACAAAAACAGCTTGGCAAGTCCCCTTCTACTGACTTCCCACCAAAACTACATTAAGGTTATGATGGGAGTTTCAGAAGAAGGACAATACAAATTTAAGAAAGATGCCCTCCTAAAAGCTACGTTTATTTAGCTTTTTATTATTTATTATTTTGTTATTTATTATTCGGTTGAATAGCCATTTTGTTGTTTATGGAGTAAAACTTAAAGGGACCCTGCCCCCCCCCCAGGGGACTTACTTAAAAACAGGTCCCGGAAACCAGTCCCAAGTAACAAAGCCCAAATACAAGGGTGGGTCAGGCCAGGTGGAGGTATCCAATCAGTGGGGGTGCATACTGTCTCCCTAGCAACCAAGGAATATGGGCCCCACCCTTTGGGCACCTTTGGGTGCCAATTCTGACCAAGGTGATAGGCTAGTTCAAATGTCTATTATAGGGTAAATTGTAATTCGATTGGTCACTTATGTGTGACCTAGCCTGACTGTGCAGTTTTTTCTGTGTCATTGGCCACCTGTGCGTGGCCAGGCCCAACCACATGGCCTTTACCCTTAAAAGCCAGTGTAAGGCAGAGAGGGGTCACCTCTCTTTGTAAGAGACGGCCCTGGCCGGTCAGTTTGATTCTCGATGCTTGGCGGGAAATAAAGCTTTGCTTGACCTTCACTTTGTATCAGTCTCGCTCCTTTGATTACGGACCAACAGTGTTATTTCTCAGAAATTCAAATTTGACTTAGTGTGCAGTATTTTATCTGGCAAGCCTATCCATTAAGCATCTTTGTAAAAAAAAATTTTTTTTTGTTTAAATTAATGAAGTCCAGTGTATCTGAAAATTGCAATAGCAGGTTTTTAAAAATATAGCCATTCCTGTCTTTTGTTTATTAATTTCTTGCTCTCTGGCTTTCATTTGTGGTTTATTTTGTTATTCTCTAATTTCCTAAGTTAAGTGTTTAAGTCATTTGTATTAAAATAAAAAAACATTTAAAGTCGTAATTTTTGCTCTGAGTACAGCTCTATTCACATCATGGAGATTTTTTAGTAAAGAGAGCTCATTTGCATTAATTGCTAACGCATTTGTAATCTTGGTTTTTTATTTCCTCTTGATTCAAGAGTCATTTAGAAAGGAATTTTTTTTCAAATTCTAAGTGGTTTTTTATTATTTTGTTTTACCAATGAAATCTAATATTTTGGCTTTTTGGTCAGAATGTGTCCTACAAGTGTTCCAGTTTAAGAAAAAAATGTTAAGGCTTTTTGCAGGCCAAGTATATAATAAAATTTTGTACACACTTTAGAAACATAAGAGGAAAATATATGTGTTCCCTTTTTACTGGGTTTAAATAGAGAAATATAATAAAGTTGATTAACTGTGTTATTTAAATTCTTCAAATTTTTACTTGTCTTTGGCCAAGTTCACCTTGAGCATGATCCACAATGAACTTTTGCTCAAGACCTACAAATGCAACAAGGTCTTCTCTCCATGACTTATGAAGCATTTTTAAACATGGCTGAGTAGCTATGAAAAAGTGTCCTTTTACAGGGATTTATTAGATAATGTATCATTGAAAGCCAATTAGCCCCTTGTCCAGAAGATTGTAAAGGCCAAAAACATGAATGAGATTATGTAGACAATAAGCTTTATACAATTCACCAAAGCCAAACTTGCCCATTCTTCTGCATAAAAAGCATGATTGTCATTGTTTCATCAATGGGTTGCTTGAAGGAATCTAGAGAAGAAGTTAGCCTCCAAAGCAAAAGCCTGGCAAGGCAAAATCAGAATTTTACCCTCTCCTAAGAAGTTGGTGAAAACAACAACAACAAACAAACCTAAAGTTTGGAAGCCACAAATGCTAAGTAGACAATCATAAAATGAAAGCAAGAGTGAAGGCCACATTTATATGTAATTATGGAAGCTTCTAAATGGAGTTGTTTTCCGTTTTGAGATAGATCAATCACAGATCTTTGTGAAAGAAGTAGACCAGACTTGGGGTGCCTGGGTGGCACAGTCAGTTAAGCGCCTGCCTTTGGCTCAGATCATGATTCCAGGGTCCTGGGATCAAGTCCTGCATCCAGTTTGCTGCTCAGCAAGAAGGCCTGTTTCTCCCTCTCCCTCTGACCTTCCCCAAAGCTCGTGCTCTCTTTCACTACATCTGCCTCTCTCTCTCAAATAAATAAATAAAATCTTAAAAAAAAAAAAAAGTAGACTAGACCTCTAAAATGTGGACTTTTTTTTTTTTTCAGTTTTCGAGCTTCTCAATGGATTGCACCAATTTTTTGAAATACAGTTGACCCTTGAACAATGCAGATGTTAGGGGCACTGACACTCAGCACAGTCAAAAATTCATCTGTAGCTTGGACCCCCCCCCCCAGACTTAACTACTATTACCCTACCCTTGACTGGATGCCTTACCAATAACATCAACAGTTACTTAAGGCATAATTATTAGTTATATCTATTATATACTTGTTGTTGTTTTTTTAATCATTTTTTAAAGATTTTATTTATTTATTTGACAGGCAGAGAGGCAGGCAGAGAGAGAAAAGGAAGCAGGCTCCCTGCTGAGCAGAGAGCCCGATGCGGGACTCGATCCCAGGACCCTGAGACCATGACCTGAGCCGAAGGCAGAGGCTTAACCCACTGAGCCACCCAGGCACCCATACTTGTTTTGGTTTTTTTTTTAAGATTTTTTTATTTATTTGATAGACAGAGATCACACTAGTAGGCAGAGAGGCAGGCAGAGAGGGGAGGGGAGAAGCAGGCTCCCTGCCGAGCAGAGAGCCCGATGTGGGACTCGATCCCAGGACGCTGGGATCATGAACCGAGTTGAAGGCAGCGGCTTAACCCACTAAGCCACCCAGGCGTCCCTTGTTTCTTGTTTTTTGTTTTTTGTTTTTTTTTTTTTTACAGAAAGAGAGACAGCGAGAAAGAGAATACAGGCAAGGGGAGTGGGAGAGGGAGAAGGGCTTGGTCCCAGGACTCTAGAATCATGGCCTGAGCTGAAGGCAGATGCCCAACCAGCTGAGCCACCCAGGTGGCCCTATATACTGTATTCTTATCCTAAAATAAGTTAGAGAAAATACTGTTAAGAAAATCATAAGAAAGAGAAAATATACTGATAGTACTGTACACGGCCTGAACTGTCCTATAGTCATTTTTAAAAAGTAGTAAGTAAAAGTAGACTCGTGTAGTTCAAACCTATGCTGTTCAAGGGTCAACTGTGCTTTCTGCAATGTCTAGACCAAGGACTGGTATTACAATTGCAAAAACACAAGGAGTCTGGGGCTCTCTGTGATACACTGGTATTGTTAATGCTCTCAATTTCTCTAAGTTTCTTAGGTAAACCAAACTCTACCATGCATCACTAACCTTCCTGATTTGACAATGTAAGGCTTCAGGTGTCTTTCACTATGAGGAGTATGGCATAATGGTTAGAGCAAAAGCTTAGGAATTAGATCTCAAAGGCTCAAATTCTAACTCTGACACTTTGTAGATAAATTATGTAATCCCGCTTTAAGGCTTGGACCCTCAGTTTTAAAATGGAGATGATGATGAGAATGTCTCCCTCTAAGAATTGTAAGATGGTTCTTACAAAGCATTCACTACAAACCTGACACTCAATAAATAAAACATATCATTAGATGGTATGTTATAAGCATGCTGTCTTGATTTAGCCAAATCTCTAAACAGAAATGGGTTTCTCATGTGTTTTCTTTTTTTTTTTAAGATTATTTATTTATTTGTTTATTTATGTGACAGACAGAGATCACAAGCAGGCAGAGAGGCAGGCAGAGAGAGAGGAGGAAGCAGGCTCCCCGCTGAGCAGAGAGCCCGATGTAGGACTTGATCCCAGGACCCTGGGATCATGACCTAACCCACTGAGCCACCCAGGCGCCCCTCTCACGTGTATTCTTTAAAGCATGTCAACATCCCAATCCTTTAGCGTTTCAAGAGTGATATCATCCATGCCTTGTACAATGAGCAGCCCAAATCAATTTCCAAGATGATCAATGGTTTCATGTTTCAATCACTAGAACCACACACCGTTTTTAGAAAATTCATGAAACCTTAACCATTGACCAAGCCAAACCAATGACCTCAAGCATACAGTACAAACGACTTCACCAATAAGGCCACTCACCAAAAATCTCCCTCCAGCTGATCCAAGAAGGATGATATTCTCTGCATTTGGATTACAGATTCCCTAACAGTCAAGAACCTGTCTTTTTTTTCCATGTTGTTGTACCCAGAAACTAGAACAATGCCTACCTCATATCCAATGTACAGTATATACTTTTCTATTGAGATATGACTGACATGTAATGTTGCATTAGTTTCAGCTGTACAACACAAAACAATTCAATCTTTGCATATAGGTTGCCAAAATAATCACCACAGTAAGTCTAGGTAACCTCCATCTCCAATACATACTTTCAAACAAATGATTACAAATAATAGGGATAATGAAATTAAAGTACATTTTAAAATTCTTCGATGAGTATAGAGAAATGAAATTTTATGCTCATCCTACCAAAGCTAACCTGAAATTAGTCTTTCAGAAATCGTGGTAAGCTTCACGTGGAAGCAAACACACAGTGGGGAGTCAAGTAGCATAACTCCCAATATGGTGGGAGTCAGAACGCTTGGGTTTCAGACCCAGCTTAGCTGCTGAGCCTCAGTTTCCCAGTTTGGAAAGCAGCAGTTGCCTTGCCTGTATCAGCACCAAGTTCAAGTGAGGCAGAGGGTGAGGAAGAAAAAGCTTTGAAACCCGGAAAGCACCACACACTACAAATGAGTATATGGAAATGTAAGGTGCAGAACTGCATTCGTTACACCAAGCACACAAGGCACGAGATGAATCAGAAATGGAAAAATGAAAGAAATGGAAACAAGCAGCAGAACTAGCTCCTTAAAAGAGAAAGAATCCAAAAAGTCTTTCTAGATAGCTGATAGGCATTGTTTGATATTTGAAAAGAACACCTAATTATGTATGCAATAGTCGAGTACTGGGAAAGCTCTTTTGTTTTGCACACTTTTCCCTCTTAATTTTTGTGCAGAATTAAATTTATTAATGGTCTTTATTTATAGAACAAGAAATAGCTGTGCTGCTTACACGGTTCCTTTACTAACTTGTCAACAGAGCCCAGAAAATGGATGAAATAGGCTAATGGAAGAATTTAAGAATCTCAGAAAACATGGGGCATCTGGGTGGCTCAGCTGGTTAAGCATCTGACTCCTGGTTTTGACTCAGATCATGCCCTATGCCAGGCTCTGGGCTCTGTGTGAAGTCTGCTTGAGATTCTCTCCCTCTCCTTCTGCCCCTCTCCTGGACTCAGGTGCTCTGTCTCATTCTCTTTCAAAAAAATTAAAAAAAAAGAATCTCTGGGGCGCCTGGGTGGCTCAATGGGTTAAAGCCTCTGCCTTCAGCTCAGGTCATGATCCCAGGGTCCTGGGATTGAACCCCACATCGGGCTCTCTGCTCAGCGGGGAGCCTGCTTCCTCCTCTCTCTCTGCCTGCCTCTTAGCCTACTTGTGATCTCTAATTGTCAAATACATAAATAAAATCTTTAAAAAAAATCTCAGAAAACCCATCTACTAATCTAGGCAGAAACACAAAATATTGCAGAAGTAAAGAGAAAGAAAAAGGAGGGGACACACACATGCAACACATGAATTCCTTCTAGTGCATCTCTGAAAAGCAACTAGGAAAGGGTTTCAGTCAACTTTCACAGTTGTTGAAACTGCTGAGATAGTTAGCCAGTGACACAACTGCTTTGTAAAGACACTGAGGTACCACTGAAATGCCAGCTGAACCTGCTTTTTCTTTTACTGGGTTGTTTGATGGAATATTCTTTATAGTGATCTGGCAACTTATTAGAAAATCTTGGGGTGCCTGGGTAGCTCAGTTGGGTTAAGCCTCTGCCCTCAGCTCAGGTCATGGTCCCAGGGTCCTGGGATCAAGCCCCGCATCATTGCATCATCGGGCTCTCTGCTCAGTGGGGAGCCTGTTTCCTCCCTCTTTCTGCCTGCCTCTCTGCCTACTTGTGATCTCTGTCTGTCAAATAAATAAAATCTTTAAAAAAAAAAAGAAAATCTTCAGTTTTATGGCTTAACTATAGAGAATATAAGCCATGGACAATGTGGATAATTGTTCAGACCAGCATACAGAATGAATATGGGAATATTTTGTATCTTCATATCCATGTACCAACACAGCCACTAAGAAGACAGAAGATCCATGATTTATGCTTTGGGAAATAATGTTTCTGAGGGGAACAAAACTTGTTTTCTTAATTTCAAAGAGTCAAAGTTTTATGAATCATTTTCTTTTGGCTAGTGTCCTTTGTCATTGAGCAAACTTTTAAAATTCCGTTTCTCTTAAAAATCTACATTTTGTTTCCTTTCACTGTATTTTCTAGAATTATCATCTTCTCCTCCTTCACTGTATCGTTTCCATCAGCACAGTTTGTTATTTCGGCCATTAAAGAAAGTGCATAAATCCCATGAGCCCCTCCACTCTTGCTTCATTTCTCTGCCTCCTTTTATATCAAAACTTGATAGAAAAGTCGATGCTTCTTCACCTCACCTTCTCCCCTCAACCCACTCCGGTGAGGATTTGGTCCTCACCGCCCCACCGAAACCGCTCTTGTGGACATGACTGAGGCTCTCCATCTCGCCTCATCAACATTTGACACAGCTGCTTCCTTTTTTCTTTTTTCAAATATTTTCTTCACTTAGTCTCCAAAAAAACAAAACAAAACTACTCTTGTTTTTTTCCAACTTGATGGGCCTCTTTGTTTTAGTTTCGTCTTCTGACTCTTCCTTCCTCCTCCAAATCTCTAAATATTGGCATGTTCCAGATTCAATCCTGCCTCCTCTCCTAATTTCTCCTCTCCTTTCCTCCTCCCTCTTTCCTATACTTTACTTATCCATAAGTCTCTTAACCAAAGTCTGTGACTTTGATTAAACTTCACCTGATCCTCACATTCACATCTCTGCCTGAGCTCTCACCTTTGCTCTGGACTCATCCATAAACCGCCCCCTCAACATTTCCACTTTGATGTCTAATAGGTATCTCAAACCTAACATTTTCTAAAGGCATCTCCTTAGTCCACCCTCCCACGCCAGGCTCTCCTAGTTTTGCCAGCCAGTAAAACACAAGTCCCACTCACCCTCTTGCCCAGGCTTTATTCAGTCCTTTCCCTTTTCTCGGCCTCCGATCATCCCTCTCCAAGTACTTGGACTCTATCTTCAAGATGGATCCAGAACCTGGTCCCTCTGTGGCATCTGCACAGATCCTAACACCCTGTCACGTCATCAGCATCGCTCACCAGCCCCTCGTTTGGGAGAAGTCTCCTTGTTCCTCTGTGGCACCCCCTGAAGACCCTTGTTGACCCAGTAGCAGGAGTCATCTGCTAAACACATTCCCTTCCTCATCACGGCACGGCAATCTCATTCTATCACAGGTACCCCGTGCACAATACAGTCCGAAGGAATCCATGTTCCTTTGGCCAGTTCCTTCAGGACATTCACATCAAATACCTTCTCAAAGAGACTTTCCCAGTAAAACTGTCTAAAATAGCCCCGTCCTCATCTCCACGCTCTCCCTCTTCTTATTTATTTACTTGAGAAAGCAGAGAGAGAGAGTCCCATGAGCAAGCATGAATCGGGGGAGGGGCAGAGGAAGAAGGAGAAGCAGACTCCCCACTGAGTGGGGAGCCTGGCCCGGGGCTGACTTCCAGGACCCCGGGATCATGACCCAAGTGGAAGGCAGATGCCCAACCAAGTGAGCCACCCAAGCGCCCCTTGCTCTACCTCTTCTTTTGTTAGAGAAATGTAGTTTCCTTTGTAGCCCTTATCACAATGGATGGACTCACTGGGCCAGTAGCAATTTGATAATGCTGTTGGTGGTACAGCACTCCCCGGGGTTAGCCAAAGTGTCTTCTGCTATCTTTTAATTATACACCTATAAGATCACTATAAGGAGTAAGCTTTGGCAAATTTCTCACTTGTCTGTTTGCAGCGACAAAAGCATCGTGGAGAGCTGAAGAATGCACACCGTAAAACTGCCTCCAATAACTGAAAGATAAATAAGTAAGTGAAAATTAGTCATTCTCAATAGCCCTATGACCCATAAATATAGGAAAAGACACAACCTCATTAGTAATTGAGAAATGCAAATATAGTTATAATGAGATGCTACTATTCAGCCCAAATGGCTAGAATTAAAAATAATCACAAGGCCAAGTGTTTATCAGCACGGAGAACAATGAGAACTCTCATACACTGCTGGTGAAAGTGTAAATTGGTATAATTAATATGGAAAACTGCTTGGCAGTATCTATTAAAACTAAAATTGGTAAAAAAAAAAATGCCCTAGTTCCCACAATTCTATGCCAGTTATATAACTGAGAGAAAGGAAAAGATAGGTGCAAGAAATGTTCACAGCAACAAGATTTGTAAATAGAAAAAACTAGAAACAATGTAAATATCTGTCAACAGTACAAGAGGTGAATAAGCTACAATGTATCCATCCCATGGAACAATGCGGTTTACCAGTGTAACTGAATTAACTAGGGCTCTATCCAAAACCTAGAAGCCTGCTCGGAGTAATACATAGTACATAGTACATGACTCCGTTTCCATAAAAATCTTAAAACAGGTCAAATTAATTCATGCTATTGGCAATCAGGAAAGAAAGAGAAAAGGGAAGCCAGGATGGGAGAGGTTTCTTCTGGCCTACTCGTAATAATCTACCTCTTGACTTGGTTTGTGTCCACCTAGTAATAATCTCATTCCAAATAAGTTGTGACCTAGTCATAGAATATAATACTTTTAACAAGCGTAAATGAAGGAACTGCTGCTCTATCCAGATTCAGGATGACTCTCCCACATAATTTTAAGCAAAAGAAGCCAACACAAAATAGGACATACTACGGGATTCCATTTTTACAAAATTAAAAAAGGATGCTACATTACTGAGAGGTTCTGGAAATCAGGAGAGGAAGGGGAAAACAATGAAGGAATAGTGATGTTTTTATACAGAAACACCTCTTCAGCCCAATTTTCACTCTTCTCCTTTACTAAGACCTGTCTCCTGGTTGCAGTGCTAAAAAGAGCCTGGTGAATGTGGAACAAAAGAAAATGAGGGGTAAAGCCTGAATTCTGGCCCAGGGCAGAATGGTTCATTCCTGGAGTACTTATCTGCATTCAGTTTAAACACTAGGAGATTAGCATTTCCAAGGGAAAACAATCCCCGCCCTCTCCTCCCCACCCCCACCCCCGCCCGCCCAGTCCAGTCTCATCCCGCGAGCCCTGAATCATTCCCTTTTCCTAGAGGCTGCCCTTGCTCTAGGACCAGAGAGCCACACAGATGGAATGGGTTGAAGAGATCTCAGAATTACATTTAGTTTGTAAAGGGCTCTGCTGTATTTGGGGATAAAAGCACTTTCAAAATATATGTGATTATTGTTACATTAGAAGTAAACCTAGGATAAGAAAAATCCATTAGCAAGTGTTTCTGCAGAATGCTTTCTCAGGTGGCCATTCAGAGATATATCTGAAGACACAAAACGTAGGAGGATCCAATTATATCTTCCTGATAAGAAATACTTTAAGTGTCCAACCAGCGATAATCATGGAGAGCCATGAGAGAATGGCAATTTCTAACACAAGCAAAAAGCAAATTCCTCCTTTAAGGGTAACAGCCAAAAAGCCTTGCTTAAATAATACCATTTTCGCTACTTCCAAAATAACTTGCCTATATTTACCCAAGCAAAGGTCATAAAAACAACTTGATCTTACAGTGTAGTGTGTCACCAGCCTAGCAGATGTGAAAACCCTGGGGTTTTCTATCCTTCTCTTAAATCTGTAACACTAGGTCAAAGCCTATTATTTCAAATTTGGGTTGAAATGATGGTACATCATCAGAAATTGTGGTTCATATTCTCTCTTTTTTTTTTTTTAAGATTTTACTTATTTGAGACAGAGACACAGAGGGAGCACGAGCAGGGGGGGATGGGTAGAGGGAGAAGCAGACTCCCCACTGAGCAGGGAGCCTGCCATGGGGCTCCATCCCAGGACCCAAAATCAGGACCTGAGCCTAAGGCAGATGCTTAACCAAATGAGCCACTGAGGGACCCCTGCTGTGCATACTCTAACATGAACAAGTTATCTTATCTTGCTTAAGATCCTTTAGAATTTATAAGTAACATAGGTTCAGCCCACACATACGGGTAAACATTACTGGTCAGCCCAAAAGGGAGTGTTATAAGCCATTGAGCATATAATAGACACCCAGGGAAGGTTAGTTAGTTACCTTCCCTTTTCCCTGGAGGGTTACCTGGTTCTCTCAAATTTATGTAATCCACTCTGGAAAAAAAAAAAAAAAAACATAACGTAGCATATGTATCTTGCAGATGGTATCTAGAAAATGTGGTCAGTGAGGAAACCACTATACATTTACATACTCTCTTATTTTACCAATTATGGAATAGATCATATCCTCATTTCATAAAGGAGGTTAAGAAAACTGTCCACAATTTTGAGAGCAAGTTTTACAAAGGAGGATCATCACCTCCTCTCTCACTCTGGTGACAAGGGAATAGCCGCAGACTTCTTTGGACACATTGCAATGAATCTTCAAGACTGAAGATTGCTGGTTCTAAACTGGGCGCTCTTCATGTGTTTTACTGACGTCTTGAAAAAGTCAACTTACTAAAGAAGCTGGGTGAGCTCTTTTTCTATTTACAGAATTCATCTTTCAGGATTCTATGTTTGTGATAGGTGACTAGATACATAGAGGTAGGGTTTGGAAGACTTCTTTTAGTTTTCAGAACAAATTGCTTATTTTACTTTCTTAAGGGCAAAAGGGTAGGCTAAATTTACATAAACCCTCATATGGAGCCCTAGAAATACCTGCCATATGCCTTGGGGTAGTGGAACACTCAGGAAGCTGTTGAGGCCAAATGGAGTCCTATCAAGAAGTCCTTCAGTGTTCAGTCCTTCTCATCCTTGAAAACGAGTTTAAATTACCTTAGTGAATACTGCTAGATGATTCCCGATGGCTCTATCACACAGCAATTACATGGTGTTTCATTAATTACTTCCAACTATCTCTTACATTTCCAGATACAGCCAGGTGATTTTTATTTGTAGGATCATTCTTCATAAGGAAAGAAAACTTCAGTCTCCAAAATAGGTCCCATTCATTCTTAACCCTGTCTCTTCTCTCCGGTTGTGGTCCTCCTTGGAAGAGCCATACCCCGATCTCTTTAAATCTTATTGTTTTTTCAAGGTCTAATTTGCATTTTGCATCTGCAGCCATCACTGACTTCCATCTGCCCATTGCTTTTCTTGATGATAGGCACTATACCTCTCTTCTCTTGGCTCCTTTGAAGGCCTATCTTAGTGTCCTGTATATAATGGCACTCAAAACACATTGTGGATGATCTGTCATTTGTGGCCTGTGGTCTGCAGTTTAATACTGACTCATGTGTTGCTCTACACTGTTCACCTCCGAGTCCTAAGTGTTAGACTGGCATCTTTCACTGAATTACATGTTCCTTAAGGGCAGAAATTAAGTGGTATACCTCTTTATTCTCAAACATATAACTAAGAATATAGTTGTGCTGGATGAAAAGAATCCTAGAGTGGCACGTGCGCGTGCACACACACACACACATCCCCCACACACGATGCTGTGAAGCCTCAATGAGATGATTTATGCAAAGCTTTTAAAATACCAAGTTCTTAGCAAAAAAGCACTTACCAAGAACACACATGCACTTGATTGTATGTGCATGCAATCATCTCTTTGAACAAAGACTGATGTCTTCATTCGAAACAAATATCCAAGTGACCAAAAAGCCAAGACCAGTCACAGTCAGTGTTTGGGACAGTGTGAGGAAAGAGCACTTTCATGAACTATGAAAAGTGAAGAACAGCAACATAACCTTTTTGGAGGGAAATTTGGCAGTGATACTATGAGTAATCATGTGTTTCTTAGATCTTTTCATTTTTAAACTCAAAATTTTTCCCATCATAAATACACCCATATTGCTTTTTAACATCTATTCTATATGATAGTTTTGAACATAATGAGGGTAATGATCCATAACAAAATACCTCAAAAATAAGCTCAAATAAAGCAAACGTGTCTTACACCAGTAAGGAACACTATGGACAATATAAAAATGGCAGACAGTTGCTGCACTTTTGTTCCAGAGTGGTTTGTGTTTTTTTTAACTGACGTGTTATTAAAGTTCTCACATTAAACATTTTGAAACACTGTTTCATTGGATGAGAGCATAGATGCAGGGGTCCAACCTACTTATATTCAAGTCCCCATCCTGCCAATTCCCAGCTGTATGACCTTGGGCAGGTGATTTAACCATTTACCCGTGTCAGTTTCTTCATTTATAAAATAAGAATAACAGTAATATCAATTTAGGACCATAGTGAGGAATAATTGTGTTTGTAGATCTCACACTTAAAACAGTGTTATGAAGAGCTTCATAAGGATTTGTTTGATTATTATTATTACCACTATTTACTAAGTAGCCATTATATGGTAGGGGCTAAGGATATAGTAATGGTGAAAACTTCATGAGACTTACATTCCAATGGAAGGAATTATAAAGGTTGTAACAATTAATAGTAGGGGACTATAACACCCACTGAAGTCAATGGATAGATCATCCAGACAGAAAATCGATGAGGGAACAGTGGCTTTGAATGACACATTAGACCAGATGGACCTAACAGGTATATATACAGAACACTCCATCCAAAAGCAGAATACACATTCTTTTCAAGGGCACATGGAACGTTCTCTAGAATAGATCACATGTTAGGCCACGAAACAATTCTCACTAAATTGAAGAAGACTGAAATCCTATCAAGCATCTTTTTTTACCACGATGCTCTGGAACTAGAAATCAATTACAAGGAAAAAAAAAATCCAAATACATGGAGGCTAAATGACAGGATATTCAGCAATGAATGGGTTAACCAAGAAATCAAGGAAGAAATTAAAAAAAAATACATGGAGACACATAAAAATGAAAACACAACAATCCAAAATCTTGAGAGGCAGAAAAAGCACTTCCAAGAGGGAAGATTACAGTGGTATATAGAGAACTACTTTGAGAAAAAGAAAAATCTCAAACAACCTACCCCTGCAACTAAATAAGCTGGAAACAGAAAAAACAAAGTTCAAATCTAGTAGATGGAAGGAAATAATAAAGATTAGAGCAGAAATAAATAAAACATGGACTAAAAAAATAGAAGAAAAAATATATAGGTTGTTGACTAAAACAACAAATGCATATACTCTCAAAATTATGATAAATTTCCTAATGGAAGAATCATAGCTGGGAATAAAAAAGGTGCCAAAGGAACAGTAGAGTTCAGCAGTCATGTAGCATTCTCCAAAACTCAATGGGTAGAAGAGTATTCCAGAAGAGGCTATGCAAAGGCTCATTCAACCAACTGAAGAAACGGAGATGGCTCAAGACCAGGTAGTGATGGGGAGAGTGTCACAAGATGGGAGTTGCAGAGGCTGGCAGGGGTGAATAGATCAGAGCCATATGGACCGTGTTAGAGAGCGGGGAGATTGCCTAAATTTAGCCGAGAGCCAATGAAGAGTTTTAGGCAGGGAAGTGATATGATCAAATTTACATATAAAAAATCATTTTGGCTGGGAAATTATGTAGAAGATCTTGAGTTCTTATACATGAGCACAAAGACACATGTACAACAAAATCTCCACACTTGGAGGAATGCAACCACACATTCTATATACACACATATATATAATTAAATCTCTGTAAATTATATAAATCTATTATATACCATACATCATATATTTAAACATAGATATTATATATATTATACATTTATACATATGCATGACTTTGAAGATTTGTACCCCACACAGTGAAAGTTATTCTGGACCCAATTCCACCTTGCAACAGGGTGGGAGGGTTCCCCCATATTTCTAATAAGCAATTCTTGGACACCAGCAAGATGTCTGAGAATTCAACTCAATTCCAACACTATCTACCCTGAGAAAGCATCAGATCCCACAGGTTAAGGGTTCAATCCTAAAAGACTCCCCCACCATGCGGGTTGAGCCCTAAAATCAATGAGATAGATCTATATAGGCCAAAATGGAATAGCTAAGGGGGGGGAAAAGCAAGTTCTAGGAACATACAATTAGTAAAGATAAAATTCTGTGAAAAAAAAAAAAGTATATGTGAATAAATGAATAGAAATGTAAATGTTTATCCAGATCTAAAAGTATACATATCAAACCATCAATACTGATTACTTGAATAGTAGGGTCAAAGAAAAGGTGAGCATGTAATTTTTATTTTAGATGTTTCTAATTATTTGAATTCTTTAGAATGAGTATCTGTCAATTTGCAAGCCAATGCAAGCAATAGGGCTCCTGGGTGGCTCAGTGGGTTAAACCTCTGCCTTAGGCTCAGGTCATGATCCCAGGATCCTGGGATGGAGCCCCACATTGGGCTCCCTGCTCAGCAGGGAGCTTGCTTCTCCCTCTGCTTGTGCTCTCTCTCAAGTAAATAAAATCTTAAAAAAAAAAAAAAGCAAGCAATAAAGATATAAAAATAAAACGAAGCCCAAGCTTTGCTTTAAATCTATTTAGCAGGGGCGCCTGGGTGGCTCAGTGGATTAGGCCGCTGTCTTCGGCCCAGGTCATGATCTCGGGGTCCTGGGATGGAGCCCCGCATCGGGCTCTCTGCTCGCAGGGAGCCTGCTTCCTCCTCTCTCTCTGTCTGCCTCTCTGCCTACTTGTGATTGCTGTCTGTCAAATAAATAAAAAATTTTTTAAAGAATTTAAAAAAATAAATCTATTTAGCAGAAGTAATTTTTAGCATAATAAAGAATAAAGACACGAGTACTGAGTGAAGTGGAAAGATTGTTCTATGCTATTTTTAACTTTTAAAAATAGTGGCATATAATTAAGGTATTTCCTGTTAATTACTGACAGGCAGAATTAAGGAATCTCTGTCAGCCATTACTGATCAGGTAACTGAACCTGATGTTAAGACTAATATATGATCTGTACAGGGGTGGGCTTTCTTCTACAATGGCTTCTCTTTCTTCCCTTAATCTGCCTGCCTGCTTCAGTTTGTCTTTTTGAGAATACATGGACATCCAAAGACTATGACCAGAGTAGATATAGAAAATGCCAACTTGGGGCGCCTGGGTGGCTCAGGGAGTTAAAACCTCTGTTTTCAGCTCAGGTCATGATCTCGGGGTCCTGGGATCGAGCCCCACACCCAGCTCTCTGCTCAGCAGGGAGCCTGCCTCCCCCACCCCTCTCTGTCTGCCTCTCTGCCTACTTGTGATCTCTGTCTGTCAAATAAATAAAAAAATAAAATCTTTTAAAAAGAAAATGCCAGCTCTACAAAATAGCATTACTAAGTCATGTAGCCTATACCTGCCCACAGGTGTCTGAAAAAAAATCACGAAACCTCTTTAACAGCTCATAATTAAAAGGACAAGCTAATTATATCATAGGATTAAGATGTACTCAACAGAGACATGAGAGGGTAAAGCCATCTAATTCAGCATGACTCATTTCTCTGACTCAGCAGAATGATGGCTCCCGAAATACCAGTCTTGCCATTCAATAGTTTCAAGATAACTACTAGGACTCTGTACCAACAAAATATTTTGGTTTTATCTCAATGAATCCACCGTATTATAGACCAGCCTTTCTAAAAGTGTCTTCTTCAGAACACACATTCTGAGGGCATTTACCAGGTTTTTAAAAGGTGGGGGTCAGTCACTGATGAAATAAACCTCAAAAATGCTGAGTAAAGTAAGTAAGGAAGTTTTTTGTAATTGGAGTGTCCAGAGCCATCACTATGCTAATGTCAATTACAAATCTTCAAGGTATTGGTGGAATGAGTAGTATTTTCAAATTCTAAGTTTATTTTTCTGGGAAATCCTTTCATTGGTGGTATTAGGGACATATAAAGGATAATACTAGGGGTATATTGTTTTGGACACCCCATGGTCAATCTAAAACGTGTTTTGTTTGCCTTCTTTTTTGACTTATTTAAAAGAGCTGTATAACCCTCTAACACAAAATCTGCCACATTGTCACGGCCTCTATAAAGAATATTTCTGTCTTCGGCTCTGCACACTCAGCGTGGAGTCTGCGTGAGTGTTTCTCTTCCTCTCCCTCTGCCCCTAACCACACCCCACCCCCAGCTCTCCCTCAAATAAATAAAAAAATTTTTTTAAAAAAGACTATTTCTGTCTTCATCCTATTACAAAGTTACAGAACACATTGAAGGCGAAACTTGAGAGGAAGCCAAGGTATACTGAGTTCTTCATTCATTCCCTCTCACTGTGTCCCCACCAGCTTAGCCATCTTCGGGTGAGAAACACACACAAACAGAGCTTGGTCTTGGTGACAGCAAATTTGGGTTGGCAGATTTGAATACACAAAAATAGACGTGAATCTTCAGGTTGAAAGCCCTCAGTTCATCGCTAGCAAATTTCCTAGCTAAGACTTTACCACTTTTTAAATACCAACTTATGCTAGGATCTGAACGACTCATGTTGAATCCACAAGAAAAATATTCTGGAAAACATGTGGCAACACATATTTAAAAGTCTTAAAAATGTCTCTTTCCACTGATCCACATTTGATTCCACTTTCAGAAACTGATTGCCAAAATATGTAGAGGGAGTGGGCATAGACACTTTACTCATAATAGCGACAAAAAAAAATGATACACTCGTACAACAGAACCTTATTTAAAACTTTAAATTGACACGCGTGGAAAAATATTTATTCCTGTTGGGAAAATACATATGTCCACATATATATGCATTTTTAAAAAAATGGATATACCTAAATACATAGGTGCATACATACTGGTATGAACTTGTGTTTGCATAGATTATATTGAAGGACACAACATGAAAATGGTAGGTACATATGAAACTGGAAGACTGCCCTCAGCCTTCCAGTAGAGACACATTCCTCTTCTCTCTTCTTCCTCTACTCTCTGAATCATTTACCATAAATAAATTAAAATAGGGATGTGAATGGAAGGAGGGAAGGAAGGAAGGAGGGAGGGGAAGAGAAGGGAAGGAAGAGGGGAGGGAAGGGGGAAGGGGGGAGGGAAGAAAGGAGGGAGGTACTAAGAAGTGGTAGAAGGGATGGAGGGAGTCTGTGACAGTATAAAGAAATTACCAAACAAAACGCATCTTCAATCCTGTATAAAGCCCTAAGTAACCAACTCATGATACTGATAATTTGAACACATCATTTGATAATTATTATTCATATTCTCTACAGTTTATTTTAAATTTTGCTCATTTGATCTCTCAGTTCCTAAAACAACGTTAATATACATTTTCTCTCATTTTTAAAGATTTCTGCCTTCAGTAGTATGAAACTGGTGCTCCTAAAAGCTCATGAGAGGTATACTTGCTGGTTTCAACCTTTTATCACCACAATACAGGTTGCTTTTTCCCTTTCAGTACTTTTAGCCTCAGATTTGATTTTCCAATATTAATATGTTTGGCTTTTGTTATCATTATGGTCATTAATAGCATTTGCTTATATTATCTTCACTCATCCCTGTATTTTCATCTCTCTTGGGTCATTTCATTTCATGTCTCATAAAAAATATACAGATGGATATAAATTTGTCAAAGTTCTAGTTCTCCAGTTTTTAACAGGGTTCTTTAAACCATTTACATTTACTTCTTGGACTTTCTTGTCTGTCCCAGTCATCACTTTGGTGTCTATTCTATTTTTTGTTCTCTATTATTTATTCTTTGGTAAATGTATCAGATTGATTGTTATCTTATACATTGTTTTTATTCCATGCTTTTGCTTTAATTGTTCAGACGTTGTACTCCTGTTTCTGTTACTTAGTAATTTATCCAAGTGTCTAACTCATACATTTAAACTTATGTTACATTTACGGAAGGCTCACTGTTTATCTACTGAAGCCCAGATTCAATCAGAACTTATAACCTCCTGTCCTCTCCCCTACTCCCCGAGCTTCCACACCGTGAAACTATATGAGAATTTAGTTCTAAATTTTATCATATTTTAAATGATTAACAGTCAATTAAATAATTAATACTCCATTATAAATTATGCTTATTTTTCTGCTCACTACCGTTTCCATATCTTCCTTTAGAGTTGGTTTTTAATATAGCTGAAGTATATTGTCTATTAATCATTTCATGTACGTTTCACAAGTGGCATATTTCTAAGTGTTTTGTTGCTTAAAACATTTCTGCTTTACCTTGCTACTTGAATGGCAGGTTGATGTGGTCTAAAATGCTATTTTCTCAGAGGCCTCTGAAAATACTAATTATATACACTCTAAAGTCTCCTTTCGGGTGCTCTCTTAATTACGTCTCTTCAGATATTCCTTTTTCTGTAAAACGCAGTGCCTGTCTTTCACACTGACTGTTCTCCCCTAGCGTATCATGATTTTTTTATTAGCCCTTTCCCTTTATCCCTGTTCGTGCTCAGCCTCTAAGCAATGACCAAAGTGGGCAAACTGGCCTTGCGGGCTGCCCCTGCAACTGCAGACATGGCCCTACCTCCCAGCTTTGCAAAGCTACCTAGAAGCAGGAAGGAGGAAGCTCCCCTCCAGTATGCCTTCCCAGCAGCTCCCAGCCAGGCCCATCCGGGCCCTACCCATGGCCTCCCAGCTCAGAGCTCCCCTGGGACCATCAGCCCCTACTCCATCACCCACTCCTGTGGATTCCTCCTTGGGATTTGCACTTAGATGGAGTTACAAAGACCCTGCACCCGAGGCCAAAACTACACACCAGGACCAGACAGACCAGACCATAAAAATGTGGTCCACCCAAGTTCCCGCCACACACTTGCTACCAAGACAGGTGTATGCACTTCGCATCAGTCCCCTTTGGAGCATTACGGAGTTCTATATGGAGTCGGAGAGGCCTGAGCCTTAGGGTAGAACCAGTCTCTAAGATAAATCTGCTTAGGACTGCTAAATACAGCCACTGTTTCCCCTCACTGGGATAGGAACAAATAAACAAAAAGACGCACCAACGAGGGGTGCCTGGGTAGCTCAGTGGGTTAAACATTGGCTCAGGTCATGATCCCAGGGTCCGGTGGTCAAGCCCCCTGTTCCTCAGACTCCCTGCTCAATGGGAAGCCTGCTTCTTCTTCTCCCTCTACCTGCTTCTCTCCCTGCTTGTGTGCACACTCTCTCTCTCTCTGTCAAATAAATATATAAGTACATACATAAATAAAAGTCTAAACAAAGAAATGCACCAGGGAGAAAATCTACACTGAAAGGCAACTTAGCAAGTGCTTAAGAGCCCAGACTCCAGGCAAATGCATATTCTTCTCTTCAAATGTGTGATCTTAGCCAAATTCCTTAACCACTCTGTGCCTCATTTCCCTATCTATAAAAAGGGGACAATACCTCAGAATTGTTATAAAATTAATAAACAGTGCATCGACCGTGCCTAGGAAAGGCACACAGGAAGCCCCCGTATGTATCTGCTCATGGGACTAATATTACCAGGCAACCGCTGCTACCCTGCTGGGTAGAAGAGACTTACCTATGCCTCTATTTTTGGAAGGAGCGCAACTCTCTTGGCAATCTTCGGACTTCCCACAGAGAGATTACTGCCAGGGGCATCCCTGCAGAGCAGACCTCTCAGAGGTTGTGGAGATGACAAGCCCGGGGTCCCAGGCACCCTCAGGAGACCTGTGACTCTGTCTGGAACAACTCCTTGTGGCTCAGCAGACTCACCACCTCTCCTCTGTTTCCAGAACCAATTGGCCCAGGAGTGCCCAGCTGTGGTGTCTCGAATACTCTCCAGGCACAGCTCAAAGAGCCAGGACCCCAGGCTCAGGCCACCTGCTTCTGCCTGGATCGTGTGCCTGATCGGCCCGGCAGTCCTGCGGTCTGCAGAGGGCTCCTGGCCATGGGCTTACTGGAGTCCTCCCTGGCCTATAGAAGAGAACATCTCTTAATCAGTCCTGGGGGTCCAGGTGGACTATGACTGATCACGACGGCACCCTCACTGCCAGGCCCTACCAACAAGTCCCTTTTCAGTCCCTTATCTTAATTTCGCCAGCATCCAAGCTTTGCGGATTACCAGTTTAAGTGCTTGAGGGGGATGGGAAGGGACAATGAGGAAGCAGTTAGAGATGGTGTTGCTCTGGGTTATAGAAAAGAACAGGGCCCCTGGGTGGCTCAGTGGGTTAAGCCTCTGCCTTCAGCTCAGGTCATGATCTCAGGGTGCTGGGGTCGAGCCTGGCATTGGGCTCTCTGCTCAACAGGGAGCCTGCTTCCCCTCACTTTCTCTCTGCCTACTTGTGATCTGTCAAATAAATAAATAAAATCTTAAAAAAAAAAGAGAGAGAACAGAACTGTTTAGGATCTGGGGGGTGGAAGCAGATGGAAAGAGCAGACTGATGAAAGGTCCCGTTTTTTTGTTTTCCTTCTTTTCATATTGACCAGACGGATAATAGTCTGAGCAAACATCTCTCCGGCTTTCTCCCTACTCGTCCATTGTCACTTTGGCCTTAGAACCCCATTGGAGGATGTATTTGTTTGCATTTCTCATTAAGGCAACAGGTCTATTTACTAAATCCTAGATAGAAATCAATAGTCTCCTTTGAAGATGTGCAGGTCCTCACCTTGCTTTCCTGGAGAGGGTTTCTTAGAGCATAGAAATGCATCACATGCACACACAGCTGTCATTTTTTTGATGGTCAACAGATGCCCAGGGTCCTACCCAAAGCAGGTCGGACAGTAAAAACAACTACAGGAAAAATGCTTTCCATCAGAGGATGCTGGGGCCACCCTAAGACTTGTGGGTGCCCCACACACTAATGATCTGCTTTCTCAAGGAGGGCTATTCATTAAAATATTGACAGAAGGACACCTGCTGCTTAAATAAAGATGGGAGTGTCATCCTCCTGGCCACTGGCCTTCTCTCTGCCCCCCTAAGCAATCCACCTCTCCTTCAAACTTGCACACCCACCTCCGCAGAACAAAAGCCCCACAATTAACCAAATCTACACTCTTTAAAGGCCATTTAGTGACTTTAGGACCTGCCTAAGGCCTTTGGGATCCTTACACTCCACTCCACACAGAGCCCAATGCCAAATTATTCCAACAGTTCAACCAAAGCCATTCTCACCCAGGAAGGAATTCTGGTCAATATAAGTGTCCCCATTTCATGACATTTCCAGGGATGCTTTTGTGCCTTTTAGATCTCAGAGCCCCAGACAGCTCCATAGCCCAGGGAGCACAGAATGGGAACCGGGTGGAAAGAAGGAGCAGGGGTGGAAGAGAAGCTCTGTGCTTAGCCTCAGGGCTGGCTTTCTGGAAAGGAGGGCAAGCCAGAGGCCAGAAGGACCCCGGGTACTGTGAGCAGGAGGCCACTTTCTAAAGACAAAAGCAAAAAACATGAGGGAGTCCGCAGGATGAAAGGGACATAGAATGTGAAATCACGGTGAAACGCCAGGTTTTGTCACATGGAATGTCACTCACAGAATTTACAGGGATTTGGTTTCCGGTGTTCCCTCTGGTTTCTTCCCTTCAATAGAACACTTGAGTTGGGCTCGAAGAAAAGGCACCACCTACCTCTCCCACAGCGCCCAGGTCCAGGATAACTGACGAGAGCCACAGAATGTAACCCTTAAGTTTTCTAATAGTCACGTTTTTAAAAAAAAGAACCAGGTGAAATTAAATTTAACACCTCCTTTATCTAGTATATCCCAGATAGCATCATTTCAACACATAGAAATACGAAAATGTATTAGTGATTTTAATACTATATATTAGACAATGCAGTCATGGCGGGCTCTTAGCCTCGAGGTGAGATTAGTTCCTGTTCCCAGGGAATTTCAGTCCAAAATGCAGTGGAAGTTTGAAGACTCTCTGTCTGTGAGTTAGAGTTACCTGAAGGTTTATCCAGGGGCGGCGGGGGGGGGGGGGACGGGGGGTGAGAAACAGACAAAAAGAGATGGTATAGTGTAGCACATCAAGATCAAGACTCCGCTTTGGACATAGACCCTGAACTCTGCCTCTTCCTAGAGGAAGGACTGTGGATAACGTATTTAACTTCACCAAGGTTGTTTCTTGAGATCACAGGGCTGTTTTGAGGCCTGAGCCTAATAAAGAGTAGAGAAATATTAGCTCCAGTTGTATAAATTACGAAATATTTATCATTTGTATATATGTTCTATATATCATATATACTAAATATATAAAATATAATTTTAGAGGGGGAGAGGGAGAGACAGAATTTTCTCTTTTTTGAAAGATTTATTTATTCATTTGAGAGGGGGGCAGGGGGAGACAGAGATAGAAAGGGAAAGAGAATCTCCAGCAGACTCCCCATTGAGCATGGACTCTGAGGGGTTACTTGATCCCACAACCCCAAGATCATGACCTGAGCCGAAATGAAGAGTCAAATGCTTAACCGACTGAGGCACCTGGGTCCCCCTATCATTCATATTTTTGTTAACTGTCGGGCATATTCTCTGATTGCCACACCACTAAAGAGAAGATTTCTGATTTGTCAATGGCTGATAAAGCCCTAGATGAGAGCAAGAAAGAGAAACAGAGAGAGGAGAGAGGTAGTTAGCTAGTGAAGTTGTGAGATGAATATGGAATGAGGAGGTAGAAGGGGAACCCCACTGTAGGCAAACAGGGACTCCCTGCACAAGAGACCCAGACACCAGACTGGCCCTATTCTCTGTGTGAAAACATTGAAGGAAGGACAAATTCCGAGTTTAATAACTGGGGGCCTTCCCCTCGACTGCTATGTGACTGGTACCGAGGGCCCAGAATGACCAGAGCCCCTTCCAGCCACGTCAGCTCTGAGTACAAATCTGTGCAGGATGGAGAAGAGGAGGAAGGAAGTGAGCAAGGACGGCAGATGGCTGCCAGTACCCAGAGGGTCCTCTACACCCCAAGCTCTTCCTCCACCAGTGACAGCAGGGTGCCCAATACACGTCCCCTCCCCCATCAAAGTCCCTCCCCCATCAAAGTCCCATTGCCAACACAGGGTGATAAAAAGATGGCGTGAATTAGGACATCCATGGCAGGACACATTAAGCCTCTAAGCCCTAAGACTATACCCCATTTCCCCTTTGACCCCCAATATCCCTTTCTAGGGATCCTAACAGCTTGGCCATGTGTTCACAGAAGCTCTCAGCTGGCAAGGTAGCTCACAGCTCTGCCTCTTAGAAAGACCTCCCCTATACGGAGCCACAATATGCTTTTGCCATCAGTCCTAGCTCACCCCTAGGGTTAGTTCCGCCCTGCAGACAGGTGCAATATCTCTTCAACAGATCCATCTTCAAATCCACGAAGGCAGCCATGGCACTGCCTTTGGCTTTGTGAGAGTGGGTGCCAAACTAACAACTTTGGATTCTGAAGTTCCCTTGTCCTTGGTCAAGGTTTCCTTGCTCCAGAATCGGCTACATTTTTTAAAACATCCTCTTATATTGCAATGCACAGCTTGGAGCAACACTCCTCCCACTAAGCACTCAGCAGCATTGGGTACAGTGGGCTATTGTTTGAGACGCTCGGCTGGGCAGCCCCGCTGCACGTCTGCCTTAGCATCCTCCCAGCCGATCAACGCTCCCTCTTCTTCTCCCACAGCAGAAGCTGTCTGTTCTCCTCCCCCAGGGTCTCTCCTACCTACCCCCCATCTCATCCACACCACCCGCACCACCCCAGCCCTGCCTCGGCCCTGGGCTTCTTCATCACCACTCACCCAGATGACTGACTCGGGCTCTGCAGGCTTTACTGATCCCAGCCTCTCCCCACTGCACTCCATCTTTCACCCTGTTGTGAGGTGGTTCTTTCTGACATAAATCAGTCCACATCACATTCTTATATAGAAACAAAGGCAACTCCCCATGGCCTTCATAGTTAGTGTTAACTTCATGCTGGAGCATTCCAACTGCCAGGGATCTGGCTGCAAGCTAGTTCCTTGACCCCATGGCCCTCTACAACCTTCTAACCACTCTGGACCCCTTTCCATTCCCTTCAGCCCCAAATAGCCATACTTCCTCCCTGGTCGTAGAACGCATTTGGCCATCCTTCAAACCCCAAAGTCAAAGTCCTTTCTTCGTGGTGTCTTTAAGAACCATGGAAACCCTACAGCATATGCATTGTATTGTCTTACTGGGCCATTCATTTACCATTTTTCTGCTCATTTTTTCCTTTCCTTTTCAGCTGGACATGGTCCTTATACTCAAGGAGGTTCCGGTTCTAATGTGAGAAACGGACAAGCAAAGAGCATACAGAACCATGAATGCTTTAAAGGAGGACGGCCATAGGAACCTAGGGTCAAGGGGTAAGTGCCTAACCAGACCCACTTCAGTGAGAGCCTCCACGGAGAACAGGCCATTCAAGCACAGTCCTGACATAAGTGGGAGCTCCAGGCGGAGGGAGTTATCTGTGAGGAAGCCATATGACAGGTGAGATCATGAGCCACTGAGAGAAGTGAATATGCAAATTTGCGGCTGCTGTGTAGAAAAGGGATGGGTCATGGAGGAGATGGAGGTGGGAGACTGGCCAAGGCCAGTACACACAGGACACTGAAGGTCACATTTACAGTTTGGGGCATCAGTGAAGGTTCTAAGTGGGGGAGTGACATGCTGAGATTTCAAGCTCAGAAACACCATTTTAGCAAGAGTGTGGAGAATAGAAGGGAGCCAGGTCAGAGCGGAGGCAGGGAGACCTGTTAAGAGTCTAGAGCAAAACTAGAGATTAGACAGTGGATCCAAAGATTGGTGAACAGACTTCAAGTGTAAAGGAATAAGGTCAAATGGTAAACTTGAACACTGAACAAAGAGGAAGAAGCATACATGCTGGGTTTCTATTTTGTCCTATTTTGTATAAACTACCTCCAAAGAGACAACAAGCTTCCTGTCTTTAAATAGAGATTACTCTACCAGAGGAAGACAAAAATAACTAAATAAACAAGTGAGATAAAAATATAAATTCACATAGGTATAATTGCAAGGGGAAAAAATGGAGGAAGAGGTGGGAACAACTAACCAAGGAGGTAATAATTAAGCTAAAAACTGGATGAGGGATGTCTGGGTGGCTCAGTCAGTTAAGTGTCTGCCTGTGGCTCAGGTAATGATCTTGGAGTCCTGGGATCGAGTGCCCACATCTGGTTCTCTGCTCAGTGGGGAGCGCTTCCCCCTCTCCCTCTGCTCCCTGCCCCCACTCATGTTCTCTCTCTCTAAGAAAGAAATAAATAAAATCTTTAAAACAACAAATAAACAACAACAAACAACAAAAAACAAACCTGGATGACGGTAAGGCAGGAAAGACATGTTAGGAAAGTATTCTAGGCACAGGAAGAGCAACATGTAATATGGGACATAAAAGGTAGGGGAAAGAGGGGGAGGAAAGTTCCTGGAATGAGCTCAGAAAGGTGGGAAGCTCCTATAGGGCCTCACAGGTCATGAAAAAAAGTCTGACTATTTCCCAGGAGACTGGCATGATTTGACCATGAAGAGATCCCCCAAACCCCACCCCCACCTTGGAGGCTGTCACAACCTGCTCCTCAGATCCTCGGGGAAGAGCAAAGCAGTTTCCCAACTTGGCTTTTCCTGGGGAATCATCCACAGGAAGCCTCCCAAAAACCACAGGAGCAACTTTAATTTAGGAAAAATCTCACCCAGCATCTGTAGCAACATTATTCATCAGCTATCCAGGTGCAGGAGGGTCTACAGCAATGTGGGGACTGGGGCCAAACCAAGAACCAAGGCTCTAGGGTATGCCTGCCGTGTGTGCAGCACTTACTTCTGTCAGTGGTCTCTTCTCAGAGCATGAGGACCTGGGGCATGGTGGCGGACTGGGACAGCACCAACAAGGACTCTTATAACTGGAGCCCCATGCAGAGATGCAAGCAAGGCGGAGGAAGCCGGGGCACTGGCCAGGCCAGGCCGTGGCAAGAGCACCTATGCAATGATTGGGAGTGATGAGTTTGAGATTCCAAGATGGGGAAAGAAAGGCTGAGGAGAAAATATGGCTTTGTGCTTCTTCCAGTGAAAGAGTGACTCAGCATTAGAATCACTAGAACCTGTGGGTAGCTTAGCCAGTTGAGTGTCCGGTCTCTCGGTTTGGCTCTGGTCATGAGCTCACAGGGTCATGGGATTGAGCCCGCCTCAGGTCTCTGCGCTCAGTGGGGAGTCTGCTGGAAAGATTCTCTCCCTCTGCCCTTCCCCCACCCAAATAAATAAATAAGTCTTAAAAAAAAAAAAAAGAAAAGGAAAAAAAAAAGAAATCACAGCTGTAGGACACTTACCTCTTCTGGTTTCCCCAAGAAGAAACAGAGGTAATTATTTCTGAAGTTCAAATGAGGAAAAAAAAAATGGAAAAAGCCAAGATCAAAATGAACCCATCAAATGAAGCTAGGTATGACAAGCCCTCCATTTTCCTCCCCCTGGTTTCCACGCCAGGTCTCCTCTGTACCTTGAAGAGCCAAGAGAACTTTTTTAAATTAGAAAAAAGGACTTAGAACCAGAACTCACAGGAAGAGGGAGACGATCAATGGCAAATGGGCCTCTCATTAGCAAGTGCTGTTCTGTTTTCTCTTATAAAGATTAAGAATACAAGGGCCTGCCATGGTGCTTTGGTGACGGTCATCTGCCCTGTCCTGACTCTCTCCCCCAAAACAAAATAAAACAAAACAAATCCCCAACCTTAGACGAAGACCATTTTCTATTATCTCTAGATTCAGAGACGACTGTTTCTTTGGCTCACTATCAACATGGTTGGGGCCATCCCATACACACTGGGGTGTTGGGTTCTCTTGCCCAGTCACTAGGATCTCATCAATGCCCTCACAGTCGAATGGTGCACACGTGTTCATGATCTCACAGATATACCATTGTCATGCTGCATTATGGCTTTCCTTGGAGAGGGGAGGAAGGTGGGGGGAGCTCTGCCTACGTTCCAGCATGTACAAAACACTGCTGTCAGAATTTTACCCCAGTAGTAGCCTGAGCATGTCATTCTAATCACAAGGGAACCATATTGGCTCCTTGTCAAATGTTGAATTGATTTTAAAATTGCTTTGATGACTTATATATTCTGTGCACAGTTTGGGGCCTCTGTTTATCTCCCCATATAAGCCTAGACACAGCTTGAGAGCATTTGAAGCTTGTTCTATTGGCCATTGGAAAATATAGGTTTGAATCACATGGAGCATGTACTTTTGGTTGCAAGAGTCTCACATTTGGAGTTCATTCCTGGCTGGCCTCCAAAGCACGGAATGAATAGATCCATTTAAGATGAAATTTCAGCTTTATCTTTACACAGAACACTTCTGAATTAAACATATACATAAGTTGTGCATGATTTTATTTGGGGTTCTACAGCACATGAGAGCTTGAAAGAAGAGAATAGGAAAAGAAAACAAAAACACCACCGGGCCTACTGGTTAAATTGGTCACATGCTACCTAGTTTACCTTCCAAGTTCAGCCAGGTGCTCCAGACCGCAGGGGACCCGACTTTTGCCCGAGTCCCCCTCCAGGAGAGATCGGAAAATCTTGCCAGCCTCCAGTGAAAATTCAGAATTGGCCTAGAAAGATGAGACTTTTGTTCAACTAGGAAGTGATTAATAAATAAAAGAAAGTCGGAAGGAACTGAAATAAAACCAGGAAGAAATCTTAACTGTGGCCTCCAGGGGAGGCTAAGCTTTTGTGCCAGGCGTTAGATTAGGGAGGATGATAATTAGTTGAAATTAGGAAAATGGGAAGCAAGACAGGAATGTGATAGCCTGGAAAACCAGGGTTCTCAGAGCTCTGCTTGTCTGATCACGACTGGGCACCATTTTCCCCGGAGGGAGTGGAGGACAGAGTGCAACCCAAAATTCCTTATGCTCATGGACATGTCTGATGGATTAAATGAAAATCTAACCTGGGATATCTATTACATTGCAAGATGCATGCTTAGCACACACACACTCGGTAAGAAATGTTTATGACGGGAGGCAGAGATGAGTCAAGCCTGCTTTTTAAAATCCATCAGGTTAGGGACGCCTGGGTGGCTCAGTTGGTTAAGCGGCTGCCTTTGGCTCAGGTCATGATCCCAGCGTCCTGGGATCCAGTCCCACATCGGGCTCCTTGCTCGACAGGGAGCCTGCTCCTCCTTCTGCCTCTGCCTGCCTCTCTGTCTGCCTGTGCTCTCTCTCTCTCTAACTAATAAATAAATAAAATCTTAAAAAAAAAAATTAAAATCCATCAGGTTAATGCTGATGTTCCCCAAGGTCCAGAGAGCTAATGATTTCACTTTCTGATCGTGCTTTGTTTCTACCCATCTTGGAAAGAATTCAGTTGTTTCAATCCTGTCTCCAGAGAATTAGAATAGCCTTAAGTCGTTTCCATGGATGTACAGTGATAGCAAGCAGGCCCTGAATTAGCACGCCTCACCCCATTTTGGGGTTCAATGTCCATTAGAAGAGTCCGAAAGAAAATGATGTTACAGCCAATCCTGGTCATGGTCTACCAAAACTGTCACTTCATTTTCCGGAACACAAGGCCTAAATGCTGAGTTCAACAGAGAAGAGCATAGTGAGTCTGGGACAGGAGCCCAGCTGAAGCATTCACGGCTCTGAGGTTGCCAAACCAGGTCCAAAAGGGTGAAGCCCTTAGGTCAAGGCAAGATGGGACCAGTCTGTCTCTGCCAGTCAATGCGTTTCAAGTCTGAATAATGGTTTTAAGTCTGAAAATCTGAGGTAGGTTTCCAATGAAGCCAATGACGCTTAAGCCTCAGGACCCCGCACTTTGTCCAGACCTTGAGAGGGACCCTAAGTATGTATTCTCATGCTCACAGGTTTTGATAAAACTTGTGAAAGCAAGGTACTTTAATGACCATTGCCAATGTGTTAATTACCAAAGGGACTACTGTCTCTTTCCACCCTGACTTACAACCCCTCGTTGGGAGGCCCAAGAGAGGCCATGCACACGGTTAGTATTTGAGAAGGGGAAGCTAAGTTGGGAATCCCTTGGCTTGGGTTTAGGATGCTACATTTATGAGGTTTTCGGCGGCTTCTGTGTTAAGAAATTGGTAGTCATGCCAGAATTACAAATGCCTTCAGAGATGGTCCCACCCCACAGGGCCGATTCTCCCAGTATTGGGACACAAAGGGACAAGTCTGAAATAATATTATGATAGGAATTTGTCCCACAGCGCCCAGCACCAAAAGTTTGTGGGTGGCAAAGGAGAGAAAAAGTTGTGCAACACTTAACTCCCAAGCCATTCTGTTGTCTTCTTCTTTTTTTCTGGATTTGTGACAGTGGCGGTATGTGACAGCTTTTTAAAATATATGACCTACAGTGATTTCTTTTCTCAGTCTAAATTCCTATTTATTTTTATACCTCACTTATGTTTGTAATTGTGTACTATTTTCCTAAAGAGCCCTAAAAATTATTCACCCCTGCCAAGGATCCAAGAAATCAACTAGATAGCATCAGAGACTATAGACAAAGGGTTGGTGTAATAAGACTTTCTGGAACCTGAGATTCCAGAAGCCAAAGAGGCATATGATCCAAACTGCCACAAATTCTGGTGTACCTGGCTCTGACCAACCCTGCCTGCCCAGTCCATCACTGGATTCTAAACAAGATTTTTCACTCTAAACAACCTCTTCCCAAGAAGGACAGAGTACCCTTGAAGCAGAGCCAAATTCCTGCTAGGCTCACAAACTGTGTGCCATGAGCCTTCCCCATGCAGCTGTCCTCCTCCAAGGGCTGGACAGAGTCCCCTGGCAAAGAAACTGTGATATCCCATCATATATACCTGGTTTAACTCCTATTATTACTTAACCTCAAGATACGAGGAATCAAATCCCAGAGCTGCTCCCCATCACCTCAAGTCCCCAATTGTGTTTCTCCAGGAAGCCATGTTCCTCAGACATACTAGGATAAAAGGAAATAAAAACCAAGCTTAACGTGATTTACTTAATCACTAGAATACACTCCGTCTTCAATCCTTAAAGCTCTTGGGTATTCTTTTCTGCAACACAAGATTCGGTTTAGTGTCCTAAAGTGATTCCGATATCTCTGGATCTCTCTGTTTCTCTCATAGCCCACTATAAACCATTCTCCAAAGGATGCTACTTAATAAAAGAAGGCAGCTGATGGAAGGTAGCACGGTGTCAGGACCTACCGTGACACATACTTCCTCCCGCTCCACAAAACACAACCGGGACACAAGGCCTTGGGCAGTTTAAGTCCATCAAATGGGGGAAAATAAGGTATTTGTAATACAGGCTATTTGCATGTTTATCCTTGCACAGAATTATAGCAAACTCCAGACAATGTAAGAGAAAAAGTATAATAACCTTGAAAGAGTAAAGAATAGGCAAGTTTAAATCTCATATATGAATACTGACAAAAAAGTTTCCAGGTATATGAAGCTACTTAAAAGTGTGTGGGCCTTACAGGGTTCCTTCCCACCACCGCTGTTACGCATGTGTTGGCAACTGGTTCCAAACCCACATTCTCTGAGATGTGTTGTCAACGATTATTAGTTTAATAAAACAGATCTTGTGTTCAAAAGCATCAAACTGCAAGCGTAATAGAACACAGTCGCATCATTTCAAATGTCTACAGCTAAAGACCACACTGAACGTCCCATTCTTACAGTATCCATTACCAACATAATATAAACAGCAAAGGTTTTTTTTGTGTTTTTTTTTTAATTTTTTTAAATTTATTTTTATTTACTTGATAGACAGAGATCACAAGTAGGCAGAGAAGTAGGCAGAGAGAGAGGAGGAAGCAGGCTCCCCGCTGAGCAGAGAGCCTGATGTGGGGCTCAATCCCAGGACCCTGAGATCATGACCTGAGCCAAAGGCAGAGGCTTAACCCACTGAGCCACTCAGGTGCCCCTAAACAGCAAAGTTTTATCAGAAAGTTCTCTAAACCAGGGACGCCTGGGTGGCTCAGTGGGTTGAGCGGCTGCCTTCGGCTCAGGTCATGATCCCAGCGTCCTGGGATCGAGTCCCACATCAGGCTCCTTGCTCAGCAGGGAGCCTGCTTCTGCCTCTGCCTCTGCCTGCCACTCTATCTGCCTGTGCTCTCTCTCTCTCTCTCTAACAAATAAATAAAATCTTTTTAAAAAATTAAAAAAAAAAAAAAAAAGTTCTCTAAACCATAACCCACATACTAGGAGAGACAGCCTTCAAGATGGCCTCCAGTAGTCCCTGCTTCCAGGGGTTCACACGCTTGTGTAGTCTCCTCCTACATGGTATCAGGTTTGGTGAGCATGGCCATTAGAATACAGTAGAAGCCATGATATGTCACTTTTGAGATCAGATTATAAGACTATGGCTTTCGGGGCACTCTTGCTTTTCCATTCCATCTCAACCTCTTTCTCTTTTTTTTTCTTCTCTCTCTATTCTCCTTCCCCCTTCCTGTGAGCTGCCCTATGGAGTGGGGCGTGTGGTGGTAACACAGAAGCCTCTAACCGACACCCAAGAGTTGCTGAGGCCTGCGGATGGACATCTGGGCGGATGGAGATCTGACTGGTGCAGCCCCCAGTCCAAAACCCAATCCAAACTTCAGGAACTTACTGGTTGAGGGCATATCTCTATGACCTCATAGAGATGAGAAAAGCCTGTGTGTGCATTTGAGGGGGTCACATGCTGAAGACATAATCACCTCCCTCGTTCCACCAAAATACAATCGAGGGTACTTAAAGGCCATGAGAATGGGGTAGAGTACAAACAAAACGATCAACGGTTCTGGTTCTGTTTTGGCTTCAGGCATATCACAGCTTCTTAATCCAGGAGGAAGAACCACGCTCAGACTCCACATTTTAGAGGCATGTTTCAATCACTTGGCACGGAGTTTCCTGCAGGAGATTTCTTTGATTGACTTTGCTTTGGCTGTGCATTCCGAAATTGTTTCTGATAAGTCAATTAGTGCTTTTCAGAAACTGTTAACTTATGCAATATGTCAAGTAAGAAAAGCATTCTTTAACCTACCAAGGGAATAGAATATGAGATATTCAATTCTGAAAGTTCCCAAGGTAGAGGTCAATAGCTGCTAAGTCACTGGTATTTCTGGTCATATTCTACAGACAAGTCAATATTTCCAACCTAAGACTCTGGAGAGAAGCAGAGTAGATTTCCTAGTGACTATGAATATTTTAAGGAGCCCCTTTTTTGGGGTGCCCGGGTGGCTCAGTCATTAAGTGTCTGCCTTTGGCTCAGGTCATGATCCTAGAGTCCTGGGATCCAGCCCCCCGCTCAGCGGGGAGCCTGCTTCTCCCTCTGTCCCTCCCCACCCACTCATGCTCTCTCTTTCTCTCAAATAAATTAAATCTTAAAGAAAGAAAAGGCCCCTTTCTCCTTATTTCTTCCTCCTTCCCATGGAGGACTCTCACTGGTGACTCTTCTGCTACCTTATTCTAGAGGGGACAGACTGTGTCTGGTTCATTCCTGAGTTCCTCTCACAGGGCTTATCACAGAGCAAGTGTACCCTAGACACACGCCATGGTTTGATGTCAAGCCTTTCCTTCCCAGGCAACAGCTAATGAGATTACAAGAGAGGACAGGGACGGTAAAATAAAAAGCAAAGAACATTCTAAAGCAGCAAGAAAAATAATACACAGGCACCCTGTAATATCCTTATGGATGCTCGCTTGATTCAAAGATGAAATAAACTCAGTATACTAAAATAGAACAAGAGCTAGTGTGTCACCAAGAAAGATGCAGAGCCAAAGCAACACATACTAATTTGCCAGAACAATGTAGGGATTTTTCTGATTCCATAAAAATCACCGATCTTTGCACATTTTAAACAATCCAAATAGGAAAAGTGCTATATTTTTGTATATCATAATGGGTCGTAGTGAGTAATTTTTCCCATCTATGTTCCCACTGAAAATGTGCTCCATAAGAATTTACTGCTACTCAGTCCTGGAATTCGTCTCATAAAAACCACAAAGACATCACTCAGTTATGTTGTAAACTTCTCATTCCAGGCAACCAGGAAATAGAATTTTATTTACAAAGTTAAAATAGAAGCTGCAATAAATAATTTGCTGCCAGAAGGCTAAAAATAACTTTTACTCCTAATTGCTATTAAAATAATACGAGGAAATGCTGGAGCCCTATTTTCCAGGACTTCCTGGCTATGCAAATGCCAAAGTGTCACTTGGCAACAGCTGGACAAACAACAGAATTTTGTGTCAATCAAGACAAAGCAACTGGGATGCCTGGGGGGGGGGCAGAGGGGGCAGGGCAGTTGGCATTTCCTTTATGAACAAGATTATTATCTGTATCCTACCCCAGCCCTTCCATATTTTCTGTTTTCCCCCCAAATCACTTGTTAATTTCTCATTAGGCTGAATCAAGAGGGAAGATTCTCAAGTACTGAACAAGCATCTGGTCATAACATGAAACAAGTGTGTTGATGAATCGGCACCTTTATAAAATTTAGTTTGACCAGTGAAGCAAGCAGTCTATAAGAACTTGCGCGTTCGACAACATCTGTCACTAACTGAATTTTCAACTGCTCTAAATGTCCTATCTGCTGACTAGTTCCCACATCACTAATCAGTTCAGCCTGACTTTGCTAAGCGAGTTATCTTCTGTGGACTTGGATACCAAGTACACACGGCCCCGCAGACCAGCCGCCCGGGTTTGAACCTCACTGCACCACACGCCAGCTATGTGGCCCTGGGCAAGGGACTTCAGGAGATTCACGGCAATGGCAAAGACGAGGGAACAACAGAACCTACTTCATAGGGTGGGTCTGAGTATTAAGGGGTAATGAGCATCTCACATGCCTGACGCAGTGTTGGGCATAAAGTTAGTATTTAGGAGGCGTTGGATTGCACGATGCTTGCCATTCTTTATTTTAGTCTTATTTCTGTTGTTAATATTATGACTATTGCAAAACGAAGACAGGTGACCTCCTAAAATAAATGTCCAGAGGCATACCCAGATGTAAGAGCTTGACTACAGCCCATGCACTGATGGGCAATGTTATTAAAAGGTATATTTATTGGGGTGTTGGGTGGCTTAGTCAGTTAAGGGGCTCTCAATTTTTAAGGACCTCTCTATTTTGGCTTGGGTCATGTTTCCTGGGTCTTGAGATCAAGCCTTGGTCAGACTCCATAGGCATGGAGACTGCTTAAGATTCTCTGTCTCTGGGACACCTGTGTGGCTCAGTTAGTTAAGCATCTGCTTTCAGCTCAGGTCATAATCTCAGGGTCCTGGGATTGAGTCCCGCACTGGGCTCCCTGCTCTGCAGAGAGCCTGCTTCTCCCTCTCCTTCTGCAGCTCCCCCTGGTTGTGCTCTCTTTCTCTCTGACAAAGGAATAAATAAAAATCTTTGAAAAAAAAATTCTCTGTCTCCCTCTCCATCCATCCCTCTGTCCCTCCTGGCTCCATGCTCGCTCTCTCTATCTTTAAAGAAAAAAAAAAAAGAGTATATTTTCAAGCCCATATATGTTTATAGGTCCATGATACACACAGAAGAAATAGGGTACAGGCTTTATACTCTCAAAATCAATCAGGTGTGTTCTCTGGCCCTGTTTGGAGTCACCAGGCTCCTTCTCCCAATGTTCTGTGTGATAATCATTTGATATCTGCTATTAAAAACATATTCCATTCTCTTCTTAAACCCAGACCCTTAGACCCACCACGGTAATTCTCAACTTCCCCAGTGACAGAATTCACAGTACAAGGGATGAAAAGAACTCTTAAGAAATTCATATCCCACTCCAAAGAACAAAACCATAGCCAACAGGGATTCTGTAATTTACTCATGTCCTTATTCAAATGAAGATACGAGACACCAATAAAGGAAAGCAGGAAAGCTGTAGGCTAAATAACTCATCCAAAAGGGGAAAAAAAAGGGGGGGGGTGCGCTGAAATGAAGTCTTCTTCATAAAAGCAAAACTCCCGCAGGGCAAGTCAGCTGATTGGTTTTTAATGGAGTGCAAAGTTTAATCCAGTTACAAACTAAATCGTACCTAAATCAAATCGGAATCCCTCCAGCTGACTGTAAAAAGAATCTGACTACATGCCATGCCACAGTCATCACTCTACATAATACAGGAATCATTTACCAGTAACTCTTTGAGTTAGGATTTATATTTAGTCAACTGCCTTTGGGGGAAAAAATAAAAATAAAAAAGAAACCGTCTTCTCTTTCTAAGGTCAGTAATAATCCAGGGCTTTTTGGAATAACAGAAGAGACAGCATACTTTGAAAGAGGGTTATCAGTCATGCAAAAGTCAACTCTCATCTATTTTGAACTTCGCAAAAATAAACCACACAGCTGAGGTATTTGAAGTTCCGACAAACTGAGAAAATGACCATTTATGTCAATGGGTAGAACTCATCTGGCCATGGTTTTAAAAAAAGGGGGGGGAGGAGTTACCATTCATTGGGAATCTATATTATGTGTCAAAGAGTGGTGTTCTACAGACGAAGTCATTTACTCCTCATAACAATCCAATGTTGAGAATATTACTGTCCTCATTTTAGGGATAATCAAAGAAACTGATGTTCAAAGAGCTTAAACGGCTTGTCCAGAGTCCTACAGCTAGTAGTGACTCAGCCCTGAGAGACCCAAACCCATCCCTGGTCTTGACAATGTACCCTTAACCTCCAAATGCACTGGGGTGCTTCACCCATGTCCACAAACATTAACTTTTAAACAAGTTTAAACAATTATTAACTTGGGTGTTGAGACCTCCAGGTGCATTTTGATAGAGCAATAACCATATAAACGGAAGACATGAGAAGTGGCTTGCCAACAAGTAACAAAGCCAGAATGTCACAAAAGTAAACCGTTTAACAGCTTAACCGCCAGTGCCTCATTGTTGGTTATCTCGGTTTTCATATTCTCGGATGAGGTGTTTTTCAGTTTGTGGGAGAAGGAAGAGGAAAAATTGCAATTAGTGACTCTAGATATTAGCCAGGGACGATCTGGTTGCAAGAAACAAAACTCATTTAAATTAATTTAAATGAAATAGGAAGAACCTGGGGACTCAGGCCGGGACTAGCAAGCGGGAACGAGCAAATACTCTATCCCCCATCTTGGAGGGTTCACATCTTGCCTTTGTTCTGCAAGGTAGCTTCTTTCTTCTCTCTCTGAGGATAATTTTCCCTGCCTCTTCACGCCCTGGGCAAAAAAAAAAAAAAAAAGCCCCACTTTTATCCTGTCCCAGTGGAAATACTTAACTGGAAAAAAAAACAAAAACAAAACCTCTGGATAAATTTGCAAATATTCTTTGGACTATCTGGTTCACTGGAAACTTAGATTTCTTTTCTGCTCCAGCAGCAGAAAGGGGCTCTTCAAACACTCAGGGCATCGACCTGGGACTTAGTCTGCTCAAGCTGTTAGAACAAAATACTATCGACGGGGTGGCATGAACAACACACGTTTATTTCTCATAGTTCTAGAGGCTCGGAGGTCCAAAATTAAGGTGCTGATGAAGTTTATGGCTCCAGACAGCTGTTTTCTCAGAAGACAAAGGAAGAGCTCTGGTCTCTTCATCTTACTGTAAAGGCACTAAGTCCCATCACTGAGACCCACTCTCCTGACCTCATATAAATCTAATTACCTCCCCGAGGCTCCACTGTCTCCCAGGACCACCACACGGTGGGGCAGGGACACATACCTTCAATTGGTAACAACTTGGGTCACCACTGCCTTGGTTCTCAGACTTCCTCCCCTTACCAGTGTCTCTAAGGGAGTCCTAGTCCCACGTTCCCTGGCCTCTCCTTCCAGCCGTAATCTTTCTTCTGTTGCTGGCACTTCTGTTTTCTCTGTTCCATCAACCAGCAAAGATCTGGAAGAGCCATTAGCCAACGACTTTGGAATAGGGATAGTTTGAGCAGCAGGCACGCATCTCCCAGGCGGGTCTGTGATGGAGGCAGTCCCAAATATGGCAGGCTGGGAGCAGATTTAGAGATTGCCCATTCCCATGATTTTTTTTCCCAGGTACTACCACCTGATACGGTATCTTGGACAAGTCACTTCTTCCCTCTAAAGTTCTGTTAAGAAGTGGGAAGATCAGAGTAGATGAACCCTAATGTCAACACATCTGTGACCGACAGAAGGCCGGCTCTGCCACACCTCCATTCGTTTAACCTGAAGTCTATATTACTTAGACCGGGTGCTTAAGCTACATCGACCCTCAGGTCCCAAATGGCCTTATCCACATCCTTGTGAATACCTTTATTCTTAGCCCTTCAAAAATCACAATCAGCCCAAAAAGTCAGGTTGTCTTTATGAGCTCTTTGCTGCAACTAACACTCCAGGGGATCATGTACTTACTCATTCCTTTCCACCACTGCCTAGCGAGCATCTACGCCTGGTGTAAGGAAAAGTGCAAACATGGCAGAATCTCAAAGGAAACTGAACATCATCAAACAACAGCAGAGAATATTAGCAGCCTTCATGAGCACGAACCATTCTGGCAGCTAAAAGACCTTTAAAGTTCAGGCAAATGGGAAAAAAATATCAGTGATGATGTTTGTCAAGGTCCTACATGTGGCTGGGACAGTGGAGTCACCTGGGGGAATCAACAATGTCACAAAAATACACAGCAAACCCTGAGCATGAAAGGAAATGGGGGGTGGGTGGGGGGTTTGATTCTTGGTTGGCTCCTATCCCCCATCCAGCTCCAGTTCTTTTCTTACTACAAGTGGGGAGGGGTGTGGCAGAGAAGGGGAGGGTGTCAGGCAGCTCTCGATGATGCCATACTCTAATCGTAACAAGAAAGATTCACAGAAGTCCCAGGCCAGCCAACCGACGGTGATAGTCTTCCTGGTCATTTCATTAACGCCCGTCACCATCACACGACCCAATAAAAGAAACCTGTGTTTTAAATGACTAAATTTTCCCTATCTGTATTAGTCAGAGCTGTCCAGAGAAACAGAAACCAGCCAGCTTACCTATCTACCTACCTACCTATCTATATAGAGAGTGATTAGGAGGAATTTGTTCAAGAGATTACAGAGACTGAGAAGTCCCACGATCTGCCATCTGTACGTTGGAAACCCCGGAAAGCTATGTGGCATAATTCAATCTGAGTCAGAAGGCCTGACAACCAGGGGAGCTGGTGGGCTAAATCCCAGCCCAAGGTCGGAAGAAGATGAAATGAGACGTCCCAGGCTCAAGTGACAAGGCCAAAACAAAGGGGGGAGGGTTATAAATTCCTCCTTCCTCTACCTTTGCTTCTACTTAGGCCATCAACAACAGATTGGAGGAGGCCCACCCACATTGGGGAGGGCAGTCTTCTTTACTGAGTCTACCAATTCAAATGCTAATCTTATTCAGAAACACCCTCACAGACATCCTTAGGAATGATATTTCATTTGTTATCTGGGCCTCCTGTAGGCCAGGCAAAGTGACACAGAAAATTAACCATCCTACAACCTACCACACTCTGCCATGGTGGTTCTCTATGTGAAGAGCATATAAGGAGAGCTAAGGAGATGGCGGGGTGGGGGGGGCAGAATAATTAGAGAAATGTGAAGTAAAAGCAACTATGGGCTTTCCATAGACAAGAAAATGTACTGAAAGCCTATCCAAATAACAAAAAGGATGATCTGTAAGGCTCAGCTTTTCTGAGTGTCTCCGTGCCCATGTTTTCTCCCCATTCCCATATTGCCATCTTGACTCATTCATCATGGGCTGTATTCCCAGTTGTCCTCCCCATGGCTATGCTTCCAATCCTCCAATTGTATCTTCAAAACAGAAGGAGATTATCTTCTCCTATCTGATTCCATCACATCACTCCCCTCTCAGAAACCTGATTCAGTCTACATCTAATACCCTGACCCAGCATTCAAACTTCCTGTTCTCCATTCCAGTCAAACTGGTCTCACTCCCACCTTCCGCAAGCTCATTCCTGCCTCTCTGCCACGCTCTTCTTCTTGAATACTTGACTACCTCCCATCATAGGCTTGAATCTTCTAGTCTTTCCAAGTCAGGAATGTTCCCCTCTCTTCATGAAAGTTGACTGTGACCACTCAGATATTCCCCAGGGAATGGTTCCTTCACCGAACGTCTGCAATGCCAGGTCAAACGAGTTTGCAAGTAATGATATATTTTTAATACCTTTTATTCTTGTCTCTCTAGTCAAGACTGTCGGCATCTGGCTCTCAGCCTCACAGGCTCTATAGGTGTCTAATAAGTACAAGAATGAGCGATTATACTGGCCATATGATCTATGGTGTTATCTCTTACATAACAAGTCACACAAGGCAGTGCCAATATTTTATCTGAAGTATTAGTTAAATGGTTTCCACTGGCAGCCCCTGGGGGACTTGTGGGGTGGTAATAACGCAGGCAACTCAGGCCTTCACAGGGCTGAACACACAAGAAAGAGAGCATCAAAAGCATAAACAGTCAACTGAAGATTCTGGATGTAAAGAAGATGAGGAAAGAGTTGTCACATGTACAGGCCAAGGGCTCATGTAGGAGAGTCGCGATGAGGGCAGTGAGGGGGCAGGCAGAGAGCACCAAGTAGAGCAAGAACTGAACTGAGAAGGAAGAGCAGGGGTGCCTGGGTGGCTCAGTCAGCTGGGAACGTGACTCTTGATTTCGGCTCAGGTCAAATCTCAGGGTTGTGGGATCATGCCCCACATCGGGCTCCACAATGAGTGTGGAGCCTGCTTGGGATTCTCCCCCTCCCTCTGCCACTCTTCCCATGCTACCCCTCTCATGCTTGCACTCTCTCTTTCTCTCTAAAAAAAAAAAGGAAAAACCATAATGAAGAGGAGCACAAAGAAATCTGTCCATACCTCAACTTGGATAAGGGAAGGAATCAAGGCAAAGAACTGTGGAAACAACCACAAGATGTGGATGCGACCTGGAACCCGTTCAGATCTGTCCCTGAAACAGGAGTATGTGCCTGTCAGAGCTGGAACAGAAAGGAGGGGGCTCGTGGGTTGACCTGTTGGTTCTAACTCCAAGTATCTGACTATACGGTATCTAGTCACTGATCCCAGGTGTTGTGTGTGGGTTCTGGTGATGATTCATTTGTTCATTTATTATTTTACTAGGTGCTTACTGTTTGCTCCATTCCCTGCCAGCGGATTTTACGCACCATACACGGTCCTGAGCCACCCCTTCAGGTGGAAATAAAGACTGATGAGAAGGAAGAAAAATGATAATGCAAGAAAAGCAGGCAAGGTCCATATGGAAGGAGGACAAAGAGTAACCTTTCACAAGTCCAGAGAAGAAAGGCCAACTCTGGAGGTAGCCTGCGCTGTGGAAAGTGCTCAGAACGCAGAGTTGTTTGAGCCAGCTTTTAAGAATGTTAAATTATTTGAGTTTCAAGTAGGTATTTTTTTTTATTTTGCATTTTACTGTATCTGATATTGGGATAATAATTAGAACAAATATTTAACTAGCCCTTGCTGTGTGCCATGATACATTCTACGTGCTCTGCAAGTGTTGGTTATTTGTTCTTCACAACACTGTGAGGTAGACACAACTCTCAGTCCCAAATTGTAGGTGAAGAAACTGAGGATCGGAGTGGTTATGGCGCTTGCTCAAGGCCCCCATTTGTCAGCGGGGGAGCCGGTGTTCACACTACAGACCTGGGGCCCAGAATCCCTGTTCATCAGTAGTCAATTTAAGGGAATACACACACAAGTGATTGTATCTATCCACACCCGAACAGTTATTAAATCAAAGTGCATCTTCCAGCATGAGCTCCTTAAAATCAAAGAATTCTGTACTGCAATGAATTGGGGGTGAGAATTCTATGTGATTTAGCAAATATTTACATAGCTGTGGAGGACAAGGAGATGAGTAAGATGTAGTCACTCTCCTGAAGGAGGTCAATACGTAGTGGGAAACCCACAGAAGTAAACACCTCATTACAGTGCACTGTGTTAAAGGCTGTAGGACTATCATTGTGTCGACAAAGCTTGTGAGCTGTTAAAAACAAAAGGATTCTTTCTGTCGGCCAGGCTCCAAGAGGCTTCCTGGTGGGGGGAACCACTGAGCTAAGCCTTGACAGAAGATCCATTTCACCCGGGCCAGGAGAGGGTTGGAGGCACTCGCAAAGACACTGTGTGAGATGGTTCCGGAGAGAGCTAATAAGGGGTGATCATGAAGCAGAACTGTAATAGTACCAGAATTCTGTGTTGGCTTCTCCAGTCCTTTTCCTCGAAGGTCCCTGAAGGGTGTACATGTACAGAAAAAGTCCACACAAGGTCACCTAATATCTTCTTCTAGCTTCCTGCCTTCTACCTCAGCCCCTAGTGTAAGTCAGGGGCTAAGCTAGACCCATGGAAAATGCCCTTATCTAGGTTAGCATGGCTGGAATGCCCCAGAATCCCAACAGCACAGAACCCAAATCATAGGTCTCCCATTCTGGTTTCATGAAAAGCTCATCCAGAGCATAGAGCCTGAGTCAAAATGAGCCAGTTAGTGTGTGTGCAGGCACAAGGCCTGGAGAGCCCGAGAGAGAGGGGAGCCTCCCAGCAAGAAGCCTGACTCTCCTGAGGCCTAAACAACTCCATCCAAGGGGTGCCTGCGTGGCTCAGTCAGTTATGGGACCAACTCTTGGTCTCAGCTCAGGTCATGATCTCAGTGTCATAAGAAGGAGCCCCATGTAGGGCTCTGTGCTCAGCGGAGAGTCTGCTTGGGATTCTCTCTCTCCCTCTCCCTCTGCCCCTTCCTATGCTCACTCTCTCTCTCAAATAAATAAATCTTTAAAAACAAAAACAACCTCCAGCCGAGTAAGTGGAAGCAAAGGATGTGGGAAAGAGCAAGCGAGAATCAGGATGCTTGCAGGTGAGGTCCCAGTCATCATTTCCCACGCCTGCCTTGTGGGAGCTTCTGGAATTTTCATAACACCAGCACTGGGGCTTTGTTTATTTTTAATAAAGAGAGAGTATAATGAAATCTTTAGCCACTGGCAGTCCTTATAAGAGACTGATTACAGATAGCACCTACTCCTTCTTAGAGTCGAATAAGGGGTAAAGGGGAGACTGTGAGGAACAAATGAGTCTCCATCCCCCACATCATATAAAGGCATAGGACTTGTATGCAGAGGCCGGTCTCATTCAGCATGGCAGAGATGTTCACAGGGAAGAGTCAACAAAGTGAGGTCATGTTTCTCTGTCCATCTGTCTCCCCACCTGATAATGAAAGACATTATCCTGAGATCTTAGTAGGCAGCAGTTATTACTGAGACTCTAACCATTTTTTGGTCCTAGCTGGGACAAGACACAAGGCTTGAAGGAAGGATGAGATTTCTCTTCCTAGCTCTGTGGCCTTAGGCAAGTGACTGACCTCTCTAACCTCACTTTTATAGATTGGGACCTCGACAAAATGGCGGTGATGCCCACTCATAGAGTGAATGGGATGAGCCAATGAAAGGATGTATGTCAAGCTCCTCATGTGAAGCCTGGCTCATGGAACTCGTTGGTTCTCTGTGAGGGCCCACTACTGTATCAGGACAGTCTAACCCTCAATTTCCGTGGGACTGCACATAATCAATGTTATTTGCAGTAGGGGCAGTGCAGGAACCAGAATTTACCCCGCCTATTTTTTTTCCCTAAAGATTTTATTTATTTATTTGAGAGAGAGAGAAAGAGAGAGTGAGAGAAAGAGCAAGAGAGGGGAGAAGGTCAGAGGGAGAAGCAGACTCCCCATGAAGCTGGGAGCCCGATGCAGGACTTGATCCTGGAACTCCAGGATCATAACCTGAGCCAAAGGCAAGTCACTTAACCAACTGCGCCACCCAGGTGCCCTGCCCCACCTATTTTAAACAAAATGGGTTTAATACAGGAGTGGAAAGGCTTGCAACATCACTGAAGGTGAGAGATGAGCTTCTTAGAAGGAGTCGCAGAACAACCCAGACCCAGCCTCGCTGAGGGGCAGCAAACACAGAGGCAGAGCTACCCCCATGGCAGAGCCTGAGGTCCTGGCTGTAGCAGGAAGCAGGACAGAAGAGGGTGTGCTCAGAGACTGGAGATCAGCTCAAGAGGTGGCCACTATCCCCTGTCCCTCTTCTTCTAAATCTCCTATGAGAACTTCCACCAATGGAGCCTAAGTTATAGCCCGAATCTGAGCTACAAGGGAGCCTGGGAAATGTAGTTTTGAGGTAGGCAACCACGGGCCAAGCCAAAACACTAGGACTGGTGAAAGGAGGAACAGAATTTTGGGAACAACTAAGTTCCCAAAATCTCTTTTAGCACAAGATGGAGAAGGCAGTGAGGGCAGAGAAGAGTATCACTAAAAACCGGGGTAAGGAAAGAGGAGTCAGCAAGAACAACCGGGTAACCACAGTGAAGGAGGATAAGGACCCTGTCTAAGCAAAGCTGACGCTGTCTAACAGCTCGAACAGAGATCTTTCTGACTCTCCTACTTACGCCCTTTAGAATAATGAATACTTAGAATTCCTTCTTCAGTGTTCTTCTC